>AYEL01086706.1:0-59212 GCA_000484575.1 Olivierus martensii
TTAAGATAAATAATTTAAATAATGTTTTCTGTACTTAAAAATTAAAGAATTGTGAAATTATCACTTTTTACTACATGAAAGATATTAAATTATACTTTTATTTATATAATTATGCATAACTTTAACAGTATTTTTACAGGGTTTAAGTATTATAATTATTTTTATGACATATCAAAGAATGAAAATATGATCGCTTTTCATCTTACCTGTTAATATTTAGGAGGACAGCTAGAATATGTTTACAGCATTCAGATGCTCCTGCTGGACAACTGCATGTAAATTTTTTAATATTCAAAGTCTTCTTATCCACAATACCATTTATTGTATGTGGAGGTGATGATAATGCAGATGTCTTTAAAACAAAAGCATATATAGACCAAAAATTTTGATTTGGATCATGTGTGCCGCATAAAATGACTTGTTTTGCATTTAAAATTTTCTCACCTTCGCAAAAATTTCTAGATTCTGCATTACAATTAGCAAAATCGAATAACTTTTTTATAGACAACATTATTCACTGTATCCGCCATTTCACGTATTGAAAACAGTCACCCTATCAATAGTTCTAAAAAAATCCGCTAGAGGTCATATCGAAGCTTGGCAGAACTCAATCACCATCAACCACACCATTTGTTCACAAAGAAGTGAGACTAGGATTCGCATTGGAATATTTACCCTATCCCTTGGAATTTTGGAATACTGTTATATTTTCCGATGAGAAAACTTTTGCATCAAATTCACACGGGCAGCTTCAGTGTTACAGACAATCCAGAACATGATATTTACCTGAAAATGTGGTTCATATATCTTTTTCTGGTTATAAAAATGTAAACGTTTGGGGTTGGATTTCTGGAGATGGTCTGGGTGAAACAGTACAAATTGGCAGCAGATTTAATTCAATAGAATATGTAAATACTGTATACTGGATTCAGTTTTGTTACCGGCTATATCGGCATTATATTTGGACAATCATCAATTCGCATTTGTTCAAAATAATTGTTTCATTCATATCAGTAACATTGTTAAAGAATGGTTTGCTCTTCATCCAAGAATAAGTGTTTTACCCTGGCCGGCCAAATCAGCAGACTTAAACCCAATCGAAAATGTTTGGGTGAAAATGGTACAGATGTGGATTTTGGAAGTTGATTCATCAAATTCAAATAATGTTTTTGTTCGCGTTTACGATATTTGGGAAAGTTTGCAATATTCTCCAAGCCTTTTTACTAACTTGGTAAATTCAAAGCATACTAGATTAAATGCGGTGATTGATGTGTCCGGAGAATGGACAAAATATTTATTTTTATTATATTATGATAAATGATAAATAAATAATAATAAATTTGAATAAATCTAAATAATATTTTCACTGTTCAAATATAAATTGTAAAAAATTATAAAAGAAAACTTATAAAGAAAAATGGGCACGTTCGCATCCAAGAGCGGTCACGTGATCACTTCTAAATGAACATTCAGCCTTTTATTTTGACTGTAACACCTGTTTTACTTGAACATTTTGCAACCTTAGTCATAGATATTTTTATTTATTTGACAGTATGTAATACTCTATTGACGTATGGCGCGTGGTCACGTTATCGCTCATAGCAGATCGCTCGGTTTCCGAATGTGCCCAACGATTAGAATTTGGATGACGACGTAATAGAACGAAGAGTTTTCGTCTGATATTGTTATGCTAATAGTATTTGTTTATTATATTATATTATTTCAAGTTATTCGATTGTAAGTATTAAAATATATATATTCGACAATGGAACGCCCGTTATTCGACATTATTATGCATTATTAATGTCTACTTTGCCGATTCCATCACATTTGGCGCCATGATGTAATTTTTCATGCCGACGCGGTATAGTGCCAATTTACTTTTGTTCTCTACTGTACATGTCCAGCTTGGACAGGTTTTACTGTATTTATTATTTTACTTTATCATACATAATACACTTAATGAACACAAAGATAAAAGAATCAGACAGAAAAAGGATACTTTCTGTGTATCAGACGATTTCCTCATGGACTTGAACCCATGTGAATTACATTGACCAATCACAGAATTTATTGATTACAACATCCAGGATGTTGTAATCAATAAATGATTACAACATCCAGGATTGTAAATTTGAGGACTACTTATATTTAGATAATTCATTTTCAAAAATAAACTATGTAACTAAATATACTATATTTTGAGCTTGAACTTTATTTATGATAATTCATAAATAAAATTTAAGCTCAATATATGGTAGAAATCACTTTAATTAATACACAAATACAATTACAATAATGTTTTTGGCTTCAAGAAAACCATTATCAATTGCAGAACAAGATGGTAAGACTCAAAAGCTTAAAACAAATAATTTAAATTTCTTGGATGTAAAAATTTCTGTCTCAGATGATATTTTTAATTTCTCAGTCTATAAAAAGGAATTTTTTACTCCAATTTCTATCTTAACCTAGATATATTCTATACATTATAAAGTTGTGTTTTTGAAGCTTTATTCCAGGGACTCTTTACCATCTTTTCCTTCCCAGTTCTAGCCCATGGCTATAAATATGCCTTAGTTAAATATATTTACAATAATGTAGCCTGTAGAAATAATAATATCTTGCAAGAACCAATGACATCTATTGCTTCCCAACCTACTACTTTTTCTAAACCCATCTCATATAACCCTGCTTTAGGACCTATAACCAAAGCTTTAAAAAACAAATGTAATTTGTTGGTTCCCTACATGACAATCTACCATATATATGCTTTTGAGAAATGATAAGGGTAGATTACCCTCATCCATCCAATCAGGAGTATATCTTATTTATACCAGATGTAAATAACATCACTGGTAAGAGAGGACTACATTGGCAGCACTTCCACAGCCTTAAGTATTAGATTAAAAGAGCATAAAAGAGATCTGAAAATGGATAACCTATCCACTGCTCTGTCAATATATTTTTTTGAAATTACTCTGAGTATGAATGGACTCAAGCAAGGATTTTAAATAAAACACCATCATGAGGAATTAAAATTTGTGGAAGCTTTTCAGATAGAAAAAATTTAAAGACTTATATTAACAATGATGTTCTTCTGAACATCATTGTTAATATAAGTCTTTAAATCTAATAATCAATATAGTCTTTATCTTGGCTATGACTACTGCATAATAAAATGGTAAAGGCCATTTATTTAGCTATTATATTTAATGTCATTTCTATATATTTTTGTGATTGATGCTTTTTGTATTTTTATTTTTTCTTTAACTTCTTATAAATACACCATGCATTGTTTTTATCTATTTGTTTTTTGCTTTTAACATTTTTAATTTTGATATTTACTTTTAGTTTTGTTAAATCTTTAAATGTGCTTCTGAAATTTTTTAAATTATTTGTTCTAATCTTTAAGTTCTTACCATCTTATTCAACAGCTGATAATGGCTTCCTTGATGCTGAAAATATTAGTCATCATATTTGTATATTTAAAGTGATTTCTGCCATTTTTTGTATTTGAACTGTATTGGTGAGTCTATTAAATATAGATTGCTTATTATTTCATTTTCAAATAATTGAGATTATACAAGGTTCCCAGAAAAGTCCTTATGCATTCCTTTAACTTTCATTTATAGTATTCCAGCATTTCAGAAGCAAGGTCTATATTTAGGTGTGAGGATCACGGAAATATGAATTATATTCGCGATATTCAGGGTGTTTTTTTTATCTTGAGACAATAAAATATCTTAATTGGATCTCATTATTTCAGAAAAAGTTGTAGGGTTTTGAAGGGGCAATCAATTGGTGACCTTGAATGTGACCTTGACCTTCAATGTCATTTGAGGGTCAAGTCTGTTTTTTAAATTAGGAAGACACCTTCAATGTAATTTGAGGGTCAAGTCAGTTTTTTTAAATGGGAAGACCTACTTTTGACTCAACAATGGAAAGAACAGAAAATTTCACAATCGGACATGCCCTTGACCTTAAGGTTTAGGTCAAAGGTCAAGGTTATTTGCAGGTCAAAAATTTTTCCAACAGGAAATCATAATTTTTATCACATTTTTTAATGACCTTATTACTTTGACCTTTAAAAGCGTTCACTACTATTAGCACTACCCAGGAGTAACAACATGGATGTAGTAGTTTTCTGCTCCTTTTGGGGTGCTTGATTTTAATGAGTTCCCTCACCACACACTATCGGGGTGATGGTTTTCGGTGGAAGGGCATCATTTTGAACATTTGTTATAAAATGCTTCCCCAAAACAATACCTCAAGCGACGGTGAGAAGTAAACTGACACACCGAAAACAACTACCCTGATAGTGAGAGGTGAGGGGACTCATTGAAATCAAGCACCCCAAAGGGAGCAGTTGTTACTCCTGGGTAGTGCTAAAAGTAGTGAATGCTTTTATAGGTCAAAGTAATAAGGTCATTAAAAAATGTAATAAAAATTATGGTTTCCTGTTGGAAAAATCTTCTGACCTGCAAATAACCTTGACCTTTGACCTAAACCTTAACGTCAAAGGTATATTCGATTGTGAAATTTTCCGCTCTTTCCATTGCCGGGATCAAAAGTATGTCTTTCCATTTAAAAAAACGACTTGACCTTCAAATGACATTGAAGGTCAAGGTCACAAATTGATTGCCCTTTGAAATCCTACAACTTTTGTCTACAACTTTTTCCGAAATATTGAGATCCAATTAAGATATCTCGTTGTGTCAAGATAAAAAACTCACCCTGTATAAGAAAAATTTAATACATCAAACAAAGAAATTGTAAAAGGGAGAAAGCTAAAAACATCGAACAAAGAAACTAAACGGGAGGAAGAACGCTAAGATTGAAAAGAAAACATTTACCGAGTTGCACTGCCCGGTGTGAAACTTCGTTTCCAACGTCGTAAATCTTGAAAACAAAAAGGGATTATGTATTGTGGGCGAAGTATCATGCTTGTGCAGGTGTCCAGGGACTATCGCAGTAGATCCCACCTGCAAAGGAAATAATAAACAATAGTCAAGAATGCATCGAAGCCCGGAAATTTGAGGTGAGATGTGATGTTTTGGTCCCGATTCAGAGATGTTATAAAAGGGAATCAGCTGCCGACATCGGTAGAGAGAGAGAACCTGGGGGAGAACGAGGGAGAAAACGGAGGGAGAACTGATAGGTGAAAGTGTACGTAATAACTTTCACCACTGAGGTTTTACAACTGCCGTCTCGTTCCTCCAGCTGCACCGCACTAACAGGGTCGGATCTCATACACAAGAAGAAAGGTGTTCCCCCACTTTGAGTCATTAGTTAACAACGAAATTACTGTCCGAAGCCGTGCACCATTAGAAGAAGACTATCAAGAAACCGAAGACTGGACAACAAGCATAAATAGGTCCCCGTGTGGACGAAGATTTCATTAAGAACTGTGAACTGTAAACAATTAGTGTTGTGCTCGTGTAAAAGTTGTGTTAAGTTAAGATCCACCAAGAACTTTCTGTTATATAAGGTATTTATCCTCCCTTTATGGGATATGTTGTAATTCTCTCTCTCGAGAATAAAGATCCAAAGTATTAACCATACAAGCTGTTTGCCATTGTGTCCTTGAGCACCTCTCCATCCTTACTCACAACTTTAACTCACAACATCATCCGCTAGGCAAATCGCCTGTTTTGTCGTCATTGTTTTCAACAAAACCGACTTGTGTCAGATCCTGACGTTGTCCACGCAAGGCTAGGCCTGTAAAATATTATATCACCCTCTGGCGTCCCACAAAGGTAAGTGACCATGTGCTATCAATTTAGAATGGTTGCAGCACCTCTAGCAATGAATTGAAGAACTTAGAAATCCTATATCAAAAAGTAAGCAAGATAGGAGAAAATTTTTATTACAAAGTTGTAAAGAATTCTTTGATTAGTACGGAAAAGAATGAGTTTGCACAAAACATATAAATAAGAAATAAAAAATGAAATAAACAAAAAGTGATAATTATGGAAATGTCTCATCTATTATTTGAAAGGAAAAAATGAGAAATATGCAAGGAATCTACTACAGATACCATTCAAAATGTCTACCATCAGTTGCAAAAAAGAAATTTTCTTGTGTACAATGTAGCATTGTAAGAATTCATATCTGCAAGCTGTCATGATGCAAATTTTATAAGTCTTGCATGCTTGTTAGTTGCATCCATAAACCTGTTCCTTTAAATAACCCAAAGGAAGAAATCCATGGGAATCAAATCTGATTAACCTGGTGGCCCATTTTATTTTATTTTTTACACTCTGTGACAATTAAATTGTTTTTCATTTACTTCATTTTTTATTACCTGTTTACATGTTTTTATTACCATTTTATAAGTTGGTTGCAAACCATGTGTTTTCTGTACTAATTAAACAACAGGGATGGGCAACTTTTTTCTATGTAAGGGCCACATTTAAAACTTTCGAACTGATGTGGACCACATGCAAAAGAAAAAAAATACAAAATGTGGGTAAATCACAATTATTCATTCATATATGATTATAAATTAATTTAGGTATACTTAATGTGACTTCTGGAACTGATGTGAACATAATATATACAAAATATTTGGTTGAATATTAGTCATTGTTAGTTTTAAATTATTTTTGAGATGTGAGTCTGTTAGCTGATTTGTTGTTTTACTTTTTACTAAACTTAATGAGGAAAAACTATTCAAATATGTAAGTTGTAGAAAATAATAATAGAATTTTTGCTGCATACTTCCTTAAGTTGAGAAACTGATTTTCTTTGATAAAAGTTTTATAAAAATATACCAAATTTTTTCTTCAAATGTATCTTTTAAAGCTAAAATACTTTACAAGGTTATTATCTTCAATTGAAGTTCATTTGGTGCATTTTTTATATCTACTGAAAAAGATGCTATAAAAATCTATATTTCCTTTTCTCAGTTAAGGAATTTATTTATTTATTTATTTATTTTATAATATTTTGTGTGACACAGGCCACACAAAATATTAATGTGGCCCAGGGATTGTGGATTGCCCATCCCTGCTCTACAACTTTGTAATTGAAAATTTTCTCCTATCTTGCTTACTTTTTGAGACAGAATTTCTAAATTCTTAAATTCACTGCTAGAAGTGCTACAACCATTCTTAATCAATAGCACATGATAATTTGCCTATATGTAGACCTTGTTTCTAAAGCACTAGATCACTTCAATTGAAAGTTAGAGAGATGCATAAGGATTTTTCCAGGAACCCCGTTTAAATAGGTATTTATTCAAACAGACACTTAAGAGTATACTAAGTCAGCATAAATTGATTTTTATTTCTTAAGATTTTCTTTAGAACTTAGATAAATTGTTCAATTTTTATTAATATTTTATGCAAATTTAGGTATTGTTAGGTACCTCAAGTGGACAAATATTAGTTATTGATGTTAGTGGACATATAGAATGTGAAGTTACAATTAAAGAAAATGTAGCCATCACTTCTATGGCATGGTCATGTCATAAATTTAAATCTGATACGAAAGATGAATTTCCAACTATTCATGCAGATGGTAAGAATATATTGCTTAAAAATTTTTTTAGAATATTTATATATTAAAACTAAATATGATCTAAGTTATCAAATATACAGATTATTTAGATGACATTTTATGCTAAACTAAAATGCAACGTGCTCTGTCAGAGTATAAAAAAAAATATGAATCTAAAAAGAAAACTTCTGATGAAAAATAAGGAACAAAAGAGCTATAAAGCTTTACATGTTATTCTTTGAAATTTTTAGATGTCTTAAAAAATTAAAATTTATGCAAACTATTTTGCCTTGAAGATTTTTGAAAGTTTAATTAAAACCTATTTTTATAATTAAGTAATTAAGAAGCAGTATTTTGCATTAAAATGAAATTTGCAGTGATTTACTCAATCAGTTTATTATTATTAATACACAATAGTAAGTTACCTGCTGACAGATTAATGTTTAGGAAATTTTAAATGATGTCTTGATGGCTCAACCATACAATCACCAGTATGTAAGCTAACTGAAATATCACATAATTCCACACAGAAATGTGGAAGATATTCCACCAGCCTAATTTAACAAAATTCTATATTAAATTTTATTTAAAAACTAAAAATTCTAACTATAACAACAATAGCAGTAATGATCACCAATAAAAATATGGATATAGAATATATTTTTCAATTGCTTAATTATAAAAATATATTCAGGATCAAAATAATTTGCATAAATTTTAAATTCTTAAGATTTATATCTTAATTTAATAATAACTAAAAATTTCTAAGGATAACCTATAAACTACTATCTCAGGTACAATCTGGGAATGGAAATTATTTAAGTTATATGCTGGTAAAACCAGAGGGCGTGTTGCTTCTGCTTCTCAGATACCATTTTTAATTTTCTGTTTTCCAGCATATGATGAAGTTTCTGCTACAAAACCAGTTGTACTGTATTGTATAGTTATATATGTGGGTTTAAATGCCTTTTTATGAATGTTTAGAATTTATTTATTGCAATAAATGTTCATATTTTAGACTTTTTTGATATTTCATATTTGAAAAATCTTGTAAATCTGGGAACTTGTTAACTAGGAATTCTTAAACTGAGAAATAGTTGTATTTATATCACATCACTTAGATTATTAATATATTATTGCTTTTTTCAGATATAGAAAATAATTTTTATCATATCATATATTTTATATTTTATTTACAGATATGAAATCATTGTTGGCAGTATGTTTTGAAAATGGTTCAATTTATTTAATGAAATCATTTGATGATCTTTCACCAGTTAAAATTAAAACACAATTAAATGGTAAGTTTAAATTTTATTTTCTAGGAATAATTTATTAATTTTGATATTCTGCATCTTTTTGTATATTTAAATTTTTTGAAGTCATTCAATTTATCTTTACTGCTAACCAGAATTGAAGTTTTATCATTGACCCAAAAACATTAAAGTTACAGGAGATATTACTTTTAATAAAAAGATTTTTTACTAAAACATTATAATTAAAAATTGACTTACTGTTAATAAAAAAAATAAATATGACAAATACCGTATAGATATGCCAGAAAATTACAATTAATTATGGTATACTTTTCAATTTTTTATTTTTTTGATACATTTAAAAATATAAATACAGAGCAAAATAAAACGAAAATTAACCTCTCTAGTACTTTTGCTGTCTCTTCATAGGCTTTAACTGCCAAGGCAGTACTTAACTTACCTGTCCTTATGTCTGTTTTGTGCTCTTCTGTTCTAGTGTTTAGGATCTTTATTGTTTCTTATACTTGCAAATGTGGCATTTTTTCTCCTATATGCTGGTTTGTATGGATCGTATGAACACAAAAAGATCATATATATACGACAAAAACTTCTTCATGTACAAGCATCGTATAATAGTATTTTTTTATATAAATATTATATCTATTTAATAACCAATAAGAATATGTGAAAAAGTTTTTAAAAACAAAAACAATTCTAAAAATTTTTAAAAACTGTATGCGTTCTGAAAGTAGTATACTGTTCTAAAACATTCGTTAAAAAAGAATATGTTTACTGATGAGGATCTCAAAGTAAGACCAAAAATGTTTTAAAATAAAAATAGTTCCTATTAAAGAGCTGTAAATATAACAAGAATTTGGATTTTTTTTTTTAATCCCAATTTGTTGATTTTGTAGTCTAATCTATCAAAATTATTCTGATTTTGAAATTTTAAGTAAAAATTAAATTTTTCATATAATGAGCTATAAAATGCTGAAAATTTGAAAAAATATTGTAGATAATAGGAAAGTATTGGTTAATTGAAATTAAAATAAACTAAAGTATAACTTAATCATTTATTTTTTTGTTATAATTTCACTGAAATTTAGAAGAAAATCTCAAAAAATAAAACATAAAACCTTGCAACCCCTCACTTCCTGAGAAATTGCAGAACTTTTTACTTCACAATGTATAATATTGGGTGGGTTGCTACAATAAACTAGCTACAGTCCAATTAGAGGAACATAAAATATATTATTGTTGTTTATGTATGAGATGAGACTATTTTTATATATGTTACAATTTTTTGATATAAATTAAAAAATTTATAAAAAAGTATTGCTAAAAATTGTACAAATGAAGTAATAAAAAGTTAATAAATATGAAATAATAATAAAAATAACATTTTATTGAATTTATGTAATTTCTAATAATTATTTAATATAACTTCATTCAACAAAAGTTACTTCACTCTTGGTTTTTTATAATTTCTGAAAATAGATAGGGTAGACATATGTTACCCTATATTGCTAACATAGTGCATTTATTGGCAATAATATAAACAAAAATTTTGATAAAAAATAAAATTCTATCCTGCAGGATTAAAGAATGTTGTGTCAAGGTGTCCCTTAATGGCAGATATCAATACTGAACTTCATGAAAATCTGCTGAACAGTACAAAAATTATTAGTGAGGGCACATATACAGGCAGACAACAGACATGGGCCCAATCTTATAAGCTTCCATTTCTTTCAGAAAGTAGGCTAAAAATCATAAAAATAGTAGTCAGTTCTCTCTAATAAATGGCATAATAAATTTGGAAGAAAATAAATCACATACTATTTCTTTTTGAAAATATTTTGCATTGCATTGGAAATAAAATACATGAAATGCATATATGTTTTTATTGTTTTGGTATAAGTTTTGTTGAATCTGGAAATTACTTCTATTATTAGAAAAAATATTTTGTAAAAAATATAATTTATTAAAAGAATTAAAATTATTTAACTATAATATAATGATATTAATGTGAATTTAACCTTTACCGCTCCTCGTTTTTATAGAGACACGCCCTTTTATAATCCAAACAATATGAAATTTGATATTCGATATTTTGCTATAACTTTTTAATTTTTCAGCAAGAAAAAATTGGATTTTGTTGTCCATATATTGTGTCCTGATATCGTTTTTTAATTTTAGATTAAGGACCAAAAGAAAAAAGAAAAAAATACGAAAGCAATTAGGCCTAATTAGCATATGTAAACATTATATAATTTTTCAAATTATTCATGATTTTGGCAACGGATAAAAAAAATGTTTATATATTTACATTCTTAATGATATTCTGCATCTAATAATACCAAATACTAAATAATTCTAAAATCTTTTCCAACTAATGAAGAAAATTTATATTGTAATTTGATATCGCTAAGTATAATCTGATAGCTTGTGTAAATAAACAATCGTATTCTCCCTCTCACGGATGAAATACGATATTCTACTACACAAATATTTAAAATAATTGTTTATTAGCTATTTGTCTTCCTATTTTCTTAAAATAATGTGTGATAAATAGTGTTATTTTATAAGAAGTATTAGTATGTATATGAATATCGACTTTTTTGAAAATTTATTTTTTTTAATAAATATTGCTATAATTTGTATACATAGCTATCATCCTGCATATGCCAGATTTAGCACTGATTTTTGCTAAATTATCGCTTTTTATATGTTATTTACTCAAGATTTGTCTCAGTGCCTTTTAAAAATGGCGGATGGTGAATTATTTCTTATTAGTCTCAGAGCCTTTTAAAAATGGCGGATGGTGAATTATTTCTCTGTTATTTAGTTTCTAAATCAGGGGTGGGCAATTATACTTAAGATTTGTCTCAGTGCCTTTTAAAAATGGCGGATGGTGAATTATTTCTTATTAGTCTCAGAGCCTTTTAAAAATGGCGGATGGTGAATTATTTCTCTGTTATTTAGTCATTCTGTCATTAATTTTTCAAAAAATAGTTAAAATATAATAATAACAGCATTGTAATTTTTCAAAAAATAGTTAAAATATAATAATAATAGCATTTTCAAACAGGATAGTGAATTATTTCTCTGTATTTAGTCATTCTAAGTCATTAATTTTATATGTTGAATTATTTCTCTGTATTTAGTCATTCTAAGTCATTAATTTTTCAAAAAATATTAAAATATTATAATAGCATTTTCAAAGGGGATAGGTTGTCATAGCTCTCCCCTTAGTCAACATAATATAACTATCCCATAGCCAAAGGTCAAGCAATTGACCTTGGATGGATGCTGTTTGACAATAATTATGCACCCCTGGTCTACTAATTACTTGTTTTGACTGCAGATAACACAAAAATTACTTTATTATTTAAATTTTTGTGTTATATTTAAAATATAACTAATATAAACAAACAATCAGCTGATTTCATAATCCGTTGAATATTTTGTGCCATAATCTAGAACGCAGACTTCCGCATCGATTGTCAAGCATGGTATTGGTTGCTTTGTTTCTCTGATAAATGGAAATTCCGACTTTCGCATTGATCATCAAGTGTGGTATTGGTTGCTTTGTTTCTCTGATAAATAGAAATTTATATATTTTAAATAAAACTAATTTATTGGATTTTGTGTGTGGAAAAACAGCACAATCATATTATTTGGAAAGGGCCAAACTTTCACAAATTATAATTTATTGGATCAAGATATCTGTAAAAAAGAAGTACGGATAAACTAAGAAGGAAATGTGGAACATGATAGAGCAAGTTGGACAAATTTGGACAATCCGTTCTTGAATTTTTGGCTGTCGAAAGATCACAAATGTATTACGTGATTCAGATTAAATTCGAATTAAAGGGTTAATAAAAAATTTATTAAAATATCAACGTAAAATCAAATTTTTGGTTAATACATCAAAAATATGAAGAATTTGATAAAATTTGATATTTTAACTATTTTTTCTCAATTTAAGCAAAATTAAAGATGTTATTGGTTTTTAAACTTTGGTGAACATGTCCCAGGAGTTGGAGTGGAGGACGGGGTGGGGCATGGTGACTCAAATCAGGCACTGGAGGGTAAAAGTAAAAATATAAATGTTTATCAGTTGTAACAAGATATATAAACTGCTTATAACACAAAGACAATAACCAATATAAATATTTATGAGAAACATAATAAATTATGAGAAATATTTATGAGAAACATAATATTTTTAAAATAAAATATGTATAGTTCTATAAATCCGATAAACTGCTTAACTTCCAAGTGATAACTTACAAAAAACTAATTGGTTCGAATGAAAAAGGGATTCCAGCCAGCCACGTTTGACTAATTATAATATAGATGGTCGCTCCGTAAGGAATGAACAGCTAAGCAACATAGTATCCACTACCTAGACATCAAAATAATTACAAATAAAGAGAAATTGAAGACATCTGTATATAGGAAACCGTCATATGAGCCAATCCTTATTTCCAATTAGTCCTAGGAGCCAATAATGTATAAAAAAGCAGCATTTAGGTATTTTTTTCAGAAGGGCCATCATGTATAATACTGAATTGATTGATTTGAAGTACGAGATTGAATACATTATGGACATAGGAATACAAAACAGCAATATACAATACAGCACGGATACAAAACATCATTTCTAAGAAATATACTAGGGATATTACAAGAAAATCTCAGTAATATAAGCAATAACAACTTACAGATAACTCATCCAGCAATCCAACAAGAAAGTTACCTAACTGTTTAATATAATCTATAATAAAATCTTAATATAATCTTAGTCTTTGTAGATAAAACAGCTAATTCAACAAACAAACAATTAGCAATACAGAGAGGGCCAATTGTATTTACGTACTGAGAAATGAAAAAAACCCCTAAAGGATTCAGAAAAACAAGAGGTATACAAAATTCCAGTGGAATTAAGACACAACAACCAACAGACATAGGAGTAACCACTTGAACCCTAATCCCAGAGAACAGAAGAACACAAACATGACATAGCCAAAGAGAAGCTGACTGCAGCTCTATCAATAGAGAAATATGCTAATGACTTACTTTTACATAGGAGTAACCACTTGAACCCTAATCCCAGAGAACAGAAGAACACAAACATGACATAGCCAAAGAGAAGCTGACTGCAGCTCTATCAATAGAGAAATATGCTAATGACTTACACACACAAACTGGGACAATGCAAAGATCATAAAGTTCATCAACATGAAAATGTAGGCCTTGACAACAGAGATGATAGAAATAGTGAGGAGACAGAAGAATGAAAATAATCTTAAATGATAGACCAGCTATGGAGCTACTCTAGCATGGACCTGTGCTATAGAGATAGTAAACAAATGAACACCAGTCATAATTTAAAGTGATAAATATTAATCTTATTATATAACATTTTATATGTAATTTATTTTTATTCTATTTTAAATGTACACCTCATGAAATGCTATACTACATACACATGTGACCTGTATATTTTTTATTTGATTTTATTTTATTTTAATGGTTATTTGTCTTATGAACATGTAACCATAACAAAATGTTGTTATTCTATTTTATGCTGTTAAAATTTTTAAACTTGTTCAAATCTCTATGTAGCCTGAGAATGATACAGATTACCAGAAACATTAGATACTTCATAATAAAATTAAAATTAATCTCAACTGCGAAGAGTGCTATTTTTAGTTATAGTTTTACGAGTATAAGCAGTAAATAGAACATTGTCTATAGTTAAAATAATTAATAAATTAACATCCTAGTTTTAATTTAAATGTTTAAAATTTAATTTTTAAATTTAGCAATCACTCACATAATGAAATCAATTTTAGCTAAAAATTTTTTAGAAATGAAAATCCAGAATAGATTTCTTAAATTTTTATGATTGAATCATTGAAAAATATTGTTTCTAACAGTGTATAAGCCTACATTTGGTTATTAAAATTTCATCTAGCCTAAAAATAACAGTTATACAATACAATATAGTAATATTGAGATTTTTATTAGAAATTCCTAAAACTGATGATTATTAAGATTACATTTTAGCAAACATATCTGTTATATTTATTGATATTATCTAATATCTATAATTATTAAATTAATACAAAACAGTAAGATTACAGGCATATGTAAATTATTTGTTGTTGCTATTATAAATAAATAATGCATTTAGATTATCTTTTAAAAGAATTTGCAATAATGCAAGAAATAATAAAGTATATTCAATATAATATTAGTGAATAATGTTTGAAATAAAATTATTGTGTAATTTACAATATTCTTTAGAAATGAAATTAAACAGTTTTTTTTTGTTGTTGATTGAAATCCTGCAGGGAATGAATAGAATGTATGATTGTTGTAATGATTAAATTTTATATCATTATATATAATAAATAATTTATTGTATCAATTTGATATAATAATAATAATAATAATTTATCATTGAAATTATTAAAATTCATTTTTAAAATATCAATAGTTTAAAATTTTGTTTTAATTTTTAGTGTAATTATTATACAATAATTCATGAACAAAATTCAATTAATAAAAGTATCACTTTTTATAGGAAGAATTTATTAATTTACTTTTTATTTAGTTAACAAGTACTATGATATTGATATTATTACGGAAGAAAATCGTTTAATAGATTCATAGATACTTGATATTTTTGTGATGTTTACAGCAACTTATTATGCATGTTGATCTGATTAGTTTATGCTATTTTTAAAATTTTTATTATAAATATTTTTTAACCAGAAATGAATATTTTGTTTGTGCTTTTATAATCTTATGTGTTAAATAAAACAAAATGATATACTGTATTTATTCATATATGTTATCCTACCTTTTTGTTATATTTTTGATATTTATGCTTGATAATTTCAAAAAACACCAATAACAATAATTATAAACTAATCTAATGGTTTAAATGATTCTACAAATCCAGAGTCTGGCCTGAGCTCAGGTCTTTTTATTACTTCCTAAAATAAATATAATCAAATCAAAAACAGTTCATCAAAATTTAATGTCTAACCAGCCAAAAACAAACAACCGGAAACTTACATCTAGAAGTATCAAATAAGTGTTAAATCTAAAACGACAAAACGATGCTAGAAACTTATACTAATAAATAGAATAAATTCTCAAAACCAATTAAATAATGAAATATAAATTTATGAGACTCTAAACACTTACAAAAGTATAAACAAAGCTTTATTTAAGCAATAATAAAGCACCAATCAAATTATCAACAAATTGTATTTAATCAAATTCAAATATCAAAAAATTCAAATATTCACAATAAATATAACCTTAAATATTAATTAATATCTAATACCTCCATCACAGATACAAACTTTAAGCCATTGTAGATTTTTACAAGAAAGTCAAATGTCACTATTCAGTTCCATTTCAATTCAGACACCTTGCTGTGTCATTGGATAGGTATGTTTTTATACAAAGTGACTTACAGTCCCGAGCTGGGCTCATTTACATAAAGTCATGCACAATTTTAAATTTATTAGTTTACAGAGTAAATCAATTCGTGTCATTCTCTTTACAGATTAATTATGTACCGAACAAAACATCAATAAGTGATCATTCTTATATTCTCACATCGGATCAGTGGTAAACTTATTTAGATTAGATGACGTCGAAAACCGAGAGAACTCGTTCGGAAGACTGATTTCCATTCCGTAACACGTGATTGCTAACTATTGAGACTGAGAATGTGGAGAGTGAGTTAACTCTTAAACTAAAATATAATACATTAAATAATAATGAAAATAATGATAAATAATAAAAGAGCATAATAAAATAATAACAACAGAATAGGTAAGAGTTAACTTCTTCACATTTAAAAGTAAAATAAGTATAATATAAATGAATACAGTAGGACTCCTGGATCCATGAGGGGATTTCAACCCCTCCAGCAGATGCTTGAAATTGCAAACGGTAGCAAACATTAAATACTGTACATGCTATACATACTTTACATATGCATGATAAAATTCAATTTATAAATTAGATACAATAAGATATTGACAATAATAAAATAGAACACTTATTATTATAAAAATTATGTGAAGGTGATCCTTTTCTCTCTCAAATATTTATTGTACTGTACTCACCCTTCTTTGTTCTTCCAATTGTGAGGTTTACAGAAAAGTGGCCCCTCGCATTTTGCCCCGAGCACGTTTCGTCCCCACACATTTTGTCCCCTGTAGATAATGAGTAGGATACAAAATTGTAAATATAGTCAACTCTCAATAACTCGAATTTTTATTGAAATCCCAGCCCCTTTAGTGGAGATTCGATGTTAAGTCAACTCTCGATATCTCGAATTTTTATTGAAATCTCAGCCCCTTTAGTGGAGATTCGATGTTAATGGTCTGCAATTGTTTACAAATTAAACCTAATTAATTAGGAAAAATTAAAAAAGTGAAATATTGCTTAATTTTCATTTAAATTTTTCGATAATTTTACAGTTAAATATTTTTTTATTGTCTTTCTAAAGATGTAAATTTAATAAGTTTTTTTCATCTTTCTAAAGAGATAAACATTTTTTCCGAATTTTATTTCTTTCTTAACTTTTTGTTCATTATCTGAGATTGGAGAAAACATGATTTTTATATCAAATCTTAGCTATCCAACAAAATGTTTGGCATTTTTTGATAGTGGCAAGTCTTATGAATAAAATAAGGTACAAATGAAGAAAATTAGATAATATTTTTAAAAAATTATCAATAAAACACTCAGTACAGTGTGTAAGTAGTTGTCAAATAAATTTATATTTTATTATATAATCTTTGTTTGAGAATTTATTCAATTTTATAAGTTTCTAATATCGTTTTGCGCTATTTAGATGTAACACTTTCCGGTTGTTTTTTTTTTTTTTTTTTACGGTTATACATTAATTATTGATAAATTGGACTAATTTGATATATTTATTATAAGAAAGAGTAAAAGTTAGAATCTTTAAAAACTTGGTTTATTATTTACATTTTGTAGCCTATTCGTTATCTACAGGGGGTGAAATGTGGGAGGTGAAATGCGAAGGGGCCACATTTGGGGACGAAACGTGCTTGAGGCAAATTGTGGGAAGCAAAATGTAAAGTCTACTTTTCTGGACCCCTGATGACACTGCCTACACAATGAGATGAAATGATCTTCAATTATAAATATTTACTGTATTTCTGGAATTTTCTATTTAATTTTTTGGACTACAGTCAACCACAGTGAAACCACAGAAATTAAATCAGCAGATATTCAGAATTTCACTGTATTTTTGTAAATCTAAAAATAAAAAATGTGGTATTAATCTTAATATTAATGTTGTTTAAAAGAATTAAGATTAAAAAATTAATTACATTTGACTCTCTGAAATAAGCATTGTATTAGAAGATAATAATTTTACTAGATGTACTATTATTTTATCTGTACAATGAATAATAAAATAAGCTTTAATAGTCTTATAGCGCACTTAACAGGAAAAAGTTTTTTACTAATTAAAATGTTTTTGGCCTATCTTTTGAGGCCCTCATTAGTATGCATAGTCATAAACAGCATATATTTTAGAATATAGAAAAAGCTATAATAAAATAAGGGATTCCTTATATCAATGGAATGAAATTTTTATATTTAAAATACTAAATCAACTGTTCTTAGGAAGATTATGACACTACTTTAATGGCATTTAATTTTACTACTAATAACATTACTGTTCATGGTTGATTATATTCTTTATTGAAAATTTTTCTTATTAAATTCTATTTATTTTATTTGTATTGTGCACATCCATGTTGTTTGGTAAGAAAAAAACCTTATTTCTGAGATTTTTTTCTTGCCAAACATTCTGGAAATCACATACAAATATAATACATAGAGTAACAATATATACAAAGTATAAAAAAATTTAATTTATGCAGTTAACTCTGAATATATTGGACTCAGTTGTAGTGAACATTTGGCTATAATGAATGTATTTCATCTGTCCAGGTACATGTGTATTTTGATGTATAGGGATGTCTTGTTATTGCAATGGTTACATTTCAGACTGCCACTGTAATGTTAATCACAACATTTTTTTTCATTTACTAATGCATACAAAAGCCTAAAAATATATTTATACTATTATTCATTAAATGTATAATAGCACTAGGCCTAAAAAACTCAGCCAGATGCTACATTTTAAAAAATTTGTGTATTATCTTGAAGGATCTAGGTGTCACATCTTTAGTTTTTTTGGCTCTTGCCCAGCCATCTATATATTAATTTATGTTTTATATACACTCAGCCCTCGATTTACACTGTAGATTAGTTCCTGGAAAAATCGTGCAAACCGAAACCATGTAAAATGAGACGCAAAATTCATACAAAAATAGAAGGATATGTTCAATTAAACTGTAAACCGTCTATAAGGTAATAAGCAGTTTTTGAATTGGTTAATTTATATATCATGTATTCAAGAATTTAAAAAAAATCTAAAATCCAAAACTTTCTCAGTTCCAAGATTTCAAATTGGGGATACTCAATCTGTAGTATGTTTACCTTTCCAAACTAATAAGTTAAATCAAAATATTCATTTATTGATGCAATTGATATTAAGTCAATATGATTATTTTGAATATACACAATATGAGCGTGTTCAAAACTATTATATTAAATCAGCATAACTGCAGAATTACAATGTTACAGATTTTAAATAATTTATTTTGATTTCATAAAAACAAAACAGTATCTATGCAGGAAAAAATTTCTTTACATTCAGAGTTCCAAATGTAAGGAAATTTTTCTTGTTTAAGTGCTCTTTTGTTTGAATTGTTTTTATGAAAAGACAGAAATATGGATTTAGATGATTTATTTTGATTTTTTGATGTAATTATTTTAGCATATACTTTGATTATTGTCAGTGTAATTGATTGTGGAAATAATAATATAATAATAATATCCAAACTATGGAAGATTAAATCTGGAATTTTAAATTTATAAAATACCTTAATAGCCTTAATAAGATAGCAATTTAAAAGATTTAAAATATTCTATTAACTTAATTAGTTTGAAAGATTCTTGTAAAATATTGGCTTATTTTTTCAATTTATTTTTGAAAATGAAAACATAAACATTAATTAACATCGAATACGGTAAGTTAAAAAAACTGTCTAAAAAGTTATCAGATTTCTTAATTTTTTGTTTAATATATCTTTAATTGTTTTAGTCAAATCACTGTTTAGCAAAAGGAAGGTATTGGTGGAAATTAAGTCTCATTCTTTCAGACAGCCAATTTTTGTTAACAATTATTCTGTTTTGTTTTTTATTGACCTTCACCAAACATAAGTTGTTATTTGTCAGAAAACTGTATGTTATTTTTAATTTATGTTAGTATGTTAATTTGAATAGGCTTATATAATGCTCCTCACAAAAAATTAAATATCAAATTCTTAAAATTGCAATATAATTTAATACTAATAAATTAAATAAAATTATTTAATTTCAAATTTCTTAGTTGAATTGGTTAACATTTATCTACCAACTCAAATTAAATACAGTATCTGAAATATTTGAACAATACTAACCAACTGAATAATCTTATTTACTTTCAATTTCAGTAGATCATTCAATATTAAACTGGTTTATAAAAAGATTGGAGCTAACCTTTTACAGGAATAATTTTGTGTGTTAATTTATCATTAAAACATAATTGCTAATATTTCTACAATGATTTAAGAACATAGCTCATGTCATTTTAATAGTTATTCATTATAATATCAAAAAAGATTCCATTTAGTGTATTTGAAAATTTTATATCTTAAAGTTCACTAAGAGTAGATTAGATAAATTTAGTTAGAGTTAGGAATATATAAATAATAAAAATCTTAATGCAGAATGATGATTATAATAAAAATGATAAAATTTTTAAAGTCAAAAAATAAAATGAAAGTCAAATCCTGCCAAATATTCTATATAAAGTATGATATTACAATATACACTCAGCCCTCGATTTACACAATAAATACATTCCTGGAAAAATCGTGCAAACCGAAACCGTGAAATAAAATATATTGTAGAATAAAATTGTTCATATAGAATGAAAATATATTAATTGTAACATTAATGAAATTTTTCTAAATTTTTTATAATTGAAAAATTTTAGTAATGTTGTTATTTTTTATGATCAGTACTAATAAATTACAGATTGATGAGCATCCCCTTTCTGAAATCTGAAATATTCTAAAATACATAACTTTGTTTTTGTAGCACTACATATATTCTTTTCATTTGTGCCATGAAAAATAATGCAATATTACATACATATATACTTAAAGTAGAAAAAACCACTTGCTTATAATATACTACTTAATATATGAGTTCAGAGTCCATACAGCACTACAAGCAAGTACAAAATCGTTTTATTACAGTAAAACGTTTTCGGACCCGTCACCAGTCCCTCGTCATTACAACGTTTCCTTTAGATAACATTCCAATACAACATTAACATAGAACATATTTAAAAAATTTCAGTACACTATTGATTCACTAAACTATTAAACATTGTCAGTGCCTACTTATTTTCTCTTGTGTTGTTTATATATCACGTACAGTTCAATACCATCATAGCACATTATAGCAGTTAAAAAGAAATAAGTTTTATTAAACAAAAATAAAATAAAAAAAATTTTTTTTTTATTTTATTTTCGTTTAATAAAACTTATTTCTTTTTAACTGCTATAATGTGCTATGATGGTATTGAACTGTACGTGATATATAAACAACACAAGAGAAAATAAGTAGGCACTGACAATGTTTAATAGTTTAGTGAATCAATAGTGTACTGGAACTTTTTAAATATGTTCTATGTTAATGTTGTATTGGAATGTTATCTAAAGGAAACGTTGTAATGACGAGGGACCGGTGACGGGTCCAAAAACGTTTTACTGTAATAAAACGATTTTGTACTTGCTTGTAGTGCTGTATGGACTCTGAACTCATATATTAAGTAGTATATTATAAGCAAGTGGTTTTTTCTACTTTAAGTATATATGTATGTAATATTGCATTATTTTTCATGGCACAAATGAAAAGAATATATGTAGTGCTACAAAAACAAAGTTATGTATTTTAGAATATTTCAGATTTCAGAAAGGGGATGCTCATCAATCTGTAATTTATTAGTACTGATCATAAAAAATAACAACATTACTAAAATTTTTCAATTATAAAAAATTTAGAAAAATTTCATTAATGTTACAATTAATATATTTTCATTCTATATGAACAATTTTATTCTACAATATATTTTATTTTAACTTACAAAAAACTAAAACAGCACATTTAGCAGTAGGATTATCAAACTAAATAATTTTTAATTCTCAATAACGTTTCAGGTAGTTCTATTCAAACTCTTTATTAATCTCTATGAACTCGTAAACCCACAAATTGTGACAATATGATGCTCTTTTAATTTATAAATGGCATAATGCAAAACAATCAAAATAAAACCCAAAAAATAAATTTTTTTGTTTTCATTTAAAACCGTGTAAAAGCGAAACCGTAATTTTGTTTTAATTTAAAAACTGTGTAAATTGAGTACCGTGCAAATCTTTTTTTTTGTTTTCATTTAAAAACCGTGTAAAAGCGAAGACCCAAAAAAATTTTTTTGTTTTCATTTAAAAACCGTGTAAAAGCGAAAAAAAAAAAAAATTTTTTTGTTTTCATTTAAAAACCGTGTAAAACAAAACCATTTAATTTATAATGCAAAACAATCAAAATAAAACCCAAAAAATTTTTTGTTTTCATTTAAAAACCGTGTAAAAGCGAAACCGTGCTTTTTTGTTTTCATTTAAAAACCGTGTAAAAGCGAAACCGTGTAAATTGAATGCCATGCAAATCGAGGGCTAGATGTAATTGTATAATGATTTATCCTAAAATTAATAACAATGAAATAAACTAAAACACAAAAGTAGGAGATAAAATACTTAATGAAATATTTTTCTAAATAAATAAGTATTTAATCTTCTACTTTTGTGCTTTAGTTTATTTCATTATAAAATAATTAACTTTTAATTTATTGTTTGAATTTAATATATAACAGAAATTGCTTTTGAATCAATTAATATTAACATTTTAAATTAATTTTTAGGAATTAAGATGGATTGGTCTCATAGTGGAGAACTGTTAGCAATTGCTGGAGTATCATCTGAAATAAATGGAGTTTTTTCAAATTGGCTATATTTTTACACAGAAACAGGAACTGTACAATCGTCTATTCAAATACCTTACTATCAGGTAAAAATTATAATATATGTATTCATTGAATTATGAACAAAATTCGTATATAAGTTTTGTTTGTAACTCAAATATTGCTAAATATTTCAAGCCAAACTAACCCTTAGTGCAATAATTCTGAATTAAACTAATTTTAATAATTAGTTTTCAAATCAAGGCTACAGTGCCACCATATATTGAGTTAATAATTAATTAATTTTTAAATTTAAACTAAGGTCTAGGTTATTAAATATTAGATAATACCACATTAGTTTAAATTTAAAAATTAATTAATTATTAACTCAATAGGTGATGGCACCATAGTCTTGATTTGAAAACTAATCATTAAAATTACAATTTAATTCAGAATTATTACACTAGGGATTAATTTGGCTTGGAATGTTTTGCTTAATGTTATTCCCCTAGTTAGCTTCAATTAGAATATATTATTAGATTTTGCTGTCATTTTGACTCCAAAAATACTGAAATAACCTTATACTTTGTATTTTATAATATATTTTACAATTGTACCAATTTAAAGTTTCTTATTTTACAGATTTGAATGAAAGTTTTGATTATAAAGCAAGGGTTTCTGGTGTAATTGCCTCCATATTGAAATACTTCTGTAATATGTTAACTAACTGTGTAATTTTATATTATATTGTCTACTAGAACATTCTGCTATCACAATTCTTAAAATTCTTGAAATTTTTTTGAAATTTTCTGAAAGTTGAAAATGAAATTTCATATTTATAAGTATGAATTTGTAACTCAAGGAATACCTGTACTATGTTAACATACTAATGTCTGGCTATTTGCAAAAGCTAATTACTGCTCTTTATTATTATTTTTTTAATAATTTCATAAATCATGTAATCTTTGTAAATGTTGAGAGTTAAAGATATTTACAGGTATAATTGTTATAGTTATCTATCATCTATAAATATTTATAAAAAATTCAGATTCTTATAAAACTTTTCAAAAAGATCCAGAAAATTTGATAATTTCATTTGTTGAAACTTCTGAGGTCTATGCTGTTTTCCATCTTTTCACAAAGACAAGAAAATCATCTCTACAGAGCAATAATCTTTCTACAAAGATAGCAGAGAGATTATTAATTTTTAAGCAATGCTGCAGTGATTGTCAATTATCTCTTAGGAAATGCTATGTTTTAGGAAAATGTATGTTAGGCAGAATTTTTATTGATAATGATCTTTAATTAATTGAAAAAATGAGCAAAATATATACGTATTTTACTTTTATATTATTAAATATTCAAGAAAGAAATTTATTTTGCAAATTATATGTTTCTTTTTTAAGGAACCTGTTACTGCAATAACATGGGGTCATTTGGATAAACGTCTTTTTATTGCTACAGGCTGCTTTGTTAATATAGCCTGGATATCTTATAAACTTGCTTCCTTGCAACTTCTTTCTGCCATGGCCGTCCAGAAGTGCCTGATAAATGAGCATTCTGTAGAATTACTTCCTGTTGTTCAATGCTTACAATCACTTGTTTCTAGTTTATTTGGACGAACTATTAAGGTAAAAATTTACTTATAAAAAATTAATAATTTTAAAATATAAGTTTTTCTGATAACTGAAATAAAATCATTAAAAAATAGATTAATTGTAAATTTATAACAATGCTGTGAATTAGAATTAAAAAGAAATAAGTATATTACTGTTCTTTGGTTTGTTCTAAATTTGAAATCATAACATTTTAATGAAAATTATTTTATATAATAAGCAAACCAAAGTTGTTATTTTATAATTTTTTTTTAATTATAAAAATCTATAAAAATATTGTTTTTTTTTAATGCTGTATCAGTTGTTTATTTCTTTATTAAATTAGTGTACTTGGTTTAAAATTAAAGAATTTCTATTTTTAAATATCATTATACAGACGGATCAAAATATTTATTTAATTGAAAACAGAATATTATTTGAAATTTCTAGTTTAATTACAGATAGTTCTCAATTTACAAGTTTATATTCGGCAAGTTATTAGTTCTTATTTTACAAGATTCTGGATTTAAGAGTTTTTCAAGAATCAAGTATCCAAAAAATAAAAAATATGATATTAATTGCAATATATAAATGCTAAACATTCATAAATACAGCATTTCAAATACATATATAGTTATTCACAGCAGATTATAGAATACCTACTATGAAATGGGAGAAATCAAAACGGCATTACTTAAAGCAGAAATAACACACCCTCTATTGCCCTTATTTTATTGGAACATTATATAAATAACTTTGCTTCCTAGATTGTGTCTAAGGCAGAAGTCTGTCTATATAAAAGCTGTTGCACTGATCAGTTGATGACGATGAAAAATAAATTTCTTTAACATTTGGATGAAATAAATAATTTCTTTATTATTTTAATAAGTTGATTTTAAAGACTATAATTTTCATTTCTTTTGGTAAATAAATCTTTGTTTTCATAAAAATTATTGATTTTGGTGACTTTTACATAATTTTATTATAATCAAATTTCATTTCTGAGAACAGAACCTATTTTTTAACATTATATGGGAAATAAGTATATGCTTTATGAGTTTTTACTTTGAGCTCAATCCAGTAACAAATTAACTCATAATGTTGAGAATTATCTGTACTCTAATTTTATGCTGACATTTTAAGATTTAATGATTTCAGTTTAGTCTTAATGAAATATGTAATTAGATTCAAAAATGTTAACATTTTAAGATCTAGAATCATTTAATGTTAATATTAAATAGTTATGGTATTATATAGGAAAATATATCAGAGATTATTATATCTACATCACAAAATAATCTCAATACTGTCAAGCTGTTAAAGTAAAATTTTTTTAGATAATAGTGCACAATATCTGTACAAAAGTAAAAAAATAACATTTCGCATTATATAAATCTAAAATATGAAAATGGAAATTTTATACTTCATATAATTAATGTAGTGTATGCTTATTATTTGGAAAAATACAGTCACATTGATTTATTTAAACAATATATTTAATTTTTCATTTTATAAAAAATATTAGATATACCATAATTATTGTATAATATATATATCATATTTTTTAATAATAACCTTTATTAAATAGTTTATAAAATGATTTGATTATTTTAAATAAAAATTCTCCACATTTTAACTCTAAAACAGAAAATCTGGTAATACTACATCAAGCTTGTAATGGTACTGCTCAGGTGAGTAAATGTCAGGAACTTAAACTGCAAGATTACCCCATCTTGCATGTTAGAATTGCAATAATTATTGTGAATTTTTGATAAAGAACATCAACTCTTATTTCAGAAGTTGAAATATGGGATGCTTCTTAGTTGTTATGCTGTTGGTATTTTAAATAAATTTTGTCTTATAATTTGGCATGACAATAGTTTTATTCTAGATTTACAATAAAATTAGAATAATTATCCTTTCCATATTTCTATCTTTCAAAAACAGGAAAAAAATGGTAAAAGTTACATGAATAAAGCAATAAATTTATGGCATGTTACACTTGAGAAGCTATAATAACTTTGTTTAATGTTGCCTCACTTAAAGTCATTATGCTATTATGTTGTGAATTAAAACTAAATTATTTAGTTAAAACATTAAAGTTTTTAAGACAGTGGAACAGAATTAAGTTCTATTTTCTTATATTTTGTGCATAAAAGAGAGAGAGAGAGAGAGAGAGAATTTTGGAAACCTATAATGTAATTTTAGAAAATCAGAACAACTTCATTTTATATTATGATAATTCAAGGTCACAATATTGTATAAGAACATATTAAACTATATTGCAATAGATCAATCAATCTGATTCATTATGTGGAAATGCTCTGACTTTTCAACCAGAGTATCTGGTATTGAAGGTTTATGGAAAATTCACTCCTGCATTTCGCCTCCGACATTTTGCCCCGAGCACGTTTCGCCCCCTGTAGATAATGAATAGGCTACAAAATTGCAAGTTACTAACGATTTGCTAAAGAGTGCAAAAGAAAAAATTCGAAAATTCGCAACTGGGGGGTCAGTGTGAAGTTAGCCCCCAAATTTGTTTTGGCTCTAGGGGCCAAAAGGTGGGGGTGCAAACGAAAATATTAAAAGTGCAAAAGGTGCTAACGAGATGAAAACGAATGCAAAAGAAAAAGTTTAAAATACAAAAGTGGGGGGCCAACTTCACACCGGTGAATATAACGCAGTGCTTTGTTTCTATCGAAAGAATGATGTAGAAAAATCATATGATAATTTAATTTAACCGTTTGATAAATAACAAAAAATGAGGTAAATGAGGTTTTTTTTTTGGTGAATTTATTTTATTAAATATTTATTTAATATTTTTGAAAGTTTACAAAATATAAACATTTTAACTGTTGGAAACTGATCGAATTCCTTTCACGATAAGACCACGTCAATACGAAAACGACTTTTTAAAGTTGTATACAGTATTATAGTAACTTACCTTTGTATATTTTCGTACAAAATGTTTTTATTTCCAACTTTTTTCGCCTCTTAAAATAAACTGATAACTGTTCTAATATGTTTATATTATTAATTTTCAAAATTTTAATATGTAATTTGATATTGCCTTATCAAAAAGAAACAAATTATTTCCTTTATTATAAACTACTATCGTCTAGTTTATATTAAAGAAGAGATGCCAATCATATTTAGTAAACAGAACTATCCTCTCATTGATTGTCCAGTATCACGTGTCTATGATTAAGGATGGTAGATAGGCGGATCTTATTACTGATCCATTCACAATGCGAACAAAATTGCTTAATTGATAGAAGACGTACGTAAACTTTTTTGATAGCGATCTCACTTTTCAAACGTTAACATTAGTGCTATATATCCATCGGTTACATAGAAAAGCAGGAACTTCTCATTCCTATTTCTATTTTCAGAAATCTACCTTGTTGATCTTCATCCTTCAACTGAATGATCGACCTTCTCCATTGTTTTGCTGAGGTCGTTGGAGATGAACTTGCCGCCATTAAATGCATTTTATCTCTTGTGCTGATTTGATGGTGTTAAATTGTCAAAAATAACTAATTTTGTTGCTAATATTTCTTTATTGTTGCGGTTAGTGAATTTTTTGAATTTGTTAATTTTATTGAATTATTATTATTAATGAAAAAAATAACTAATTTTGTTGCTAATATTTCATTATTGTTGCGGTTAGTGAATTTTTTGAATTTGTTAATTTTATTGAATTATTATTATTAAAAGAAGAGCCCTAGAATTATTAATTGAATTTAAATGCTTTTGTGAGAATTTCTCAAATATTGTCTCTGAAAAATATTAAATCTGAATTTCTTTCTAATATTTTTCAACTCTTACTTTTTGCAGTCCGTAAAATTTATTTCAAAATCCTATATGGATTCTATATTATTATTTATGCACTTCTAATTTATGCGATTATACCTTTTAAACTATCTAATATTTTTCAACTCTTACTTTTTGCAGTCCGTAAATTTATTTCAAAATCATATATGGATTCTATATTATTATTTATGCACTTCTAATTTATGCGATTATACCTTTTAAACTTTTAATTTTTTAAATCTATTTTTATATATCTTCATGTTGTTATGTAGACTGCGAAAAACTTTTAAATTAAAAATGAATAGTTTATAATTTATCAATTTTTATGATATAATTTACAAATTATATTTAAGTCATATATTAAATATAAAAATTCCACATAAATTTCTGATTGACATCTATTTTTTCTTTAATAAGTTGCGTTTAGATAGCCCTTAATTTTTCGTTAAATTTAATTTATTAATTAAATTTGTGTGCTTAAGTCATTACAGCATCTCACTTTTTAATAAACTGTTTTAATTAAGTTATCTGAAGTTTTAAGATTTCTATTCTTTATTATCCGTTAATAGTTTAAAACATAAAACGACAATTTTGGATAAAAATATTTATAGCAGTGATGTCTCACTTAGTCCGTTACGGACTAACTTGTAAGTGAAACGTTACTATTAGAACTTATTTAGAATTATTAGTTCTAAATAGATTCTATATATACTTCTTCTTTATAATCCTACTTATTTAGAACCTAAAGTTCCTCCATATACTGCATTGCCAATTTGATCGCGCTAAATCTAATTCTCCTTTATTATTTATTGTTAGTACGAAAATACTATGCAAAATGCTGTCGCGTTATTTCAGTGCATTTTTACTTACGTTAATACAAAATTTAGTGCTTTTTAAAACAAATATATATTAAAAAGCCCTTTTTAATATATATTTATAATATATAGCCCTATAGAGAGTGAGAAGATCACTGGTACACACAATTCCCTTACTGTAAAAAGTCGTGGTCTGGAAAGAGAGAGGTTTAGTTATAGTTATTAATATTTTTCATCTAATTTTTATAGAAATATTATAAACTTATTATTTTATTCTCAATTATTTATACATAATATATATAATATAAAAACAAAAATTGTTTCTGAAAGGAATATAAGGTGGAGTGGGGTAAGTGCATAGCGGTTTTGACAAAGCTAGACTTTAAACGAAGGTATTTCAACCTATCGTATAGATATTTGGCAGGATCGTTAACAATGGCATTCCACAACTAATACCGTTTAAATCATTTTTGAAAATTTATATTTGCGACAAAATCTTACAAAATGTCAGCTATCACACATTTAACCCGAAACGGGGTAAGAGTGTACGTGCAAGTTAAAACAGTTTTGATGTTTATTTACGCACTCTAATTGGTACGAGCAGAATTAGGAACAAATTTGTTATAAAATCTTTTTTACTGCATTAAGATAGGTTGTTTCGTTTTAGAGTTTTTCCTTGTTAAAGAAACGAGAATTGAACTCTTGAAATATCAGAGAACAACTCTGTCCTACCGATTTCGATAGGCTTTAACCTACAGGTTGGGGGCCATCTAAAAGTGATTCCTGTAAAAGTGTTTACGTCATTATGCGTTCGTTATTAAAAAAATCGAGCTCAAATATCATAAAGCCGGACCTTACCGTCTATATGCCTAAAAAACTGCAGAGATTTCAACCAAATCGGCGGCGGAGTGCCTAAGGTGCCTCCCTGCGGATCTGAACGTTGTAAGTTCGAATCTCGCTTGCGTACCTTGTTTTTTCGAGTGAATAAATTAAAATATTGTTAACAATAAAACTTCAAGATAAAAGTAAGTTTTTTTGTCATGGTTACGTTTGGCAAAATCACTTTTCAATTATTGTTATCATAGTTACGTTTGGCAAAATCACTTTTCAATTATTGTTCGGACTCTTTTCTCGCTTTATCTCTCTCACTTTCCAACTGTCGTAAATCACTATGCGTCGGGTGATATCTAATATATCCATTTACGCTCGAAGCCTCTTTACGTATGGGATAATAGCAACTTGTCGAATTGTTGCTATCCCATACGTGACTATGATAAAAAAAAACTTGATTTTATCTGAAGTTTTATTGCTAGTAATATTTTAATTTTGATTTTGTCTGAAATTTTATTGCTAGTAATATTTTAATTTATTCTGATTTTGTCTGAAATTTTATTGCTAGTAATATTTTAATTTATTCACTTAAAAATAAGTACGTAAACGAGACTCGAACTCACAACCTACAGCTCCGCATGCAAGCACTTTAACTAGACCTACTACGCCACCGGCCTAGCTGAAAATTGTATAATTTTTTAGGTATATAAGTGGCGTGGTCCGGTGTCGACATTTGACCTCGATTTTTTTAAAAACGAAGGCATAGTGATCTAAACCCTTTTTACATTGGTTTTTAAAGTTTTTTTTTTAATCTTCCTCTAATTTTCTATTGATTATAGCTTACATTACCTTATTTAGCCGTAATATGCTTAAGTTAAACTTTGATCAGTCTTAGTGACGACATGATAATTGTGTGATACATATATCTAATCTATATCTATTCATAAACTAACTATTACATAAACATAACTATACATAAATCTAATTGTTAAATATATCTGTTACAGGACAAACCCGAATTCAGGAAATATTAGAATTTCCTAGTCAAAACGAGAACGTCCTACGCTTGTCGGACGTTTTAATATTTTCTAGACCGAACTCGAAATGCCGAACATTTCTTATTCAAAGTCCGAAATTTCTAGTTTTCTCTAATCAAAGCCCGAAGTGCAAACAATTAAAACAATTGTCTTCATTTCTCATATATTCCCGCTCAGAGTTCGATATTTGCCAGCAGAAACTTGTTTCTTACATTTAGAAGTTAATATATATTAATACATTAATTATATATGTTACAGAACAATCCCGAATTCAGGAAATATTAGAATTTCCTAGTCAAAACGAGAACGTCCTAACGCTGGTCGGACATTCTAGAATTTCCTAGGCCGAACTCGAAATGCCGAACATTTCTTTATTCAAAGTCGGGAATTTCTAGTTTTTCCTAGTCAAAACCCGAAAAGGCAAACAATTAAAACATAAGTCTTCATTTCTCATGTATTTCCGCTGAAAGTTCGAAATTTGCCAACAACTATGCACTTCCACGGGCGCAGATTGCGTCCGTGGAAGTGCATAGGATTAAACCTGCTGCAATTCACGAAGCATTGTGCATCTAAATTATGGTTGTGCAAAAAGAATGATGACTCCAGACCCCCAATAGATTGTCCAATGGTCCCATAACTCCTTCACTTGACTGTCGAAATAATAATCACCATTCTTTATATTAGCTGCCAGTATGATTTCCATATATGTCAACAGTTTGAATTTACTGTACTTTAGAGATCGAGTCCCATACTCCATGGATATGGTTACCCCTAGTTAAGATTAGGTTAGATACGTTAAGCCGCCATATCTCATCAGGGATATACTTTATCTGGCGGAGGCCACTTATAGAACCCTATCACCCTTGGCCAACACCCACCATGGGGTCAACCGAATGGTTGAAGGATGGGATTCAACGGACCGGGCCAGGATCCTTGCCGAAAAACTAGAGGTGTGGGATCCGGATTTGAACACTGATCCTCCAGGGTGGTAAGCCAAAGCTTTATCACGCGACTCTCCGGCAGACATTTTCTGTTGAGAAAATGAAATAAGACAAACTGAAAACTGACTTTAAAGAACTGAAATTGTCAATTTTTTTATTTTATAGACAAATATTTTAATATTTTTATTAGTCGAAGTTCAACATAAAAATACGAAGAAAAAAATTTAAAAAATTGAAAAACACAACTAGATATCTATTATTTATTTTTGCAAGGTAGGTTTTTGTGGCATTAGAATTACACAAATTGTTTTTCTTTTTGCAATAAACCTTCGGTGGTCGCTGTACTAGGGCCGAGATAAAGCTCCCTTTCCTACATCCTACATCCTATTCTTTTTGCACAAACATAATGTAGATACACAATGCTTCCTACGTAGGCCTGTGTACTTCCAATGGCGCAGGTTGCAGCCTTCCTCGATGAAATTTATTTATCCTGGCGGATATTCTCTAAGGAAAGAAATTTCTGTTGGCAAATATCGAACTTCTAGCGGGAATACATGAGAAATGAAGACTTTCGTTTTAATTGTTTGCCATTTCGGGTTTTGACTAGGAAAATCTAGAAATTCCCGACTTTAAATAAGAAATGTTCGGCATTTCGAATTCGGCCTAGGAAATACTAGAACGTCCGACCAGCTTTAGGACGTTCTCGTTTTGACTAGGAAATTCTAGTATTTCCTGAATTCGGGTTTGTCCTGTAACATATTTTCTACATTAAATCAATATGCATTTTGATATTATAATAGAATCTCGATTTTACAAACTCGTACGGATCCCAAAAAAGTTCATAAAATCGAAAGTTCATAAATGGAAATGGTATTAATTAACACTAGTTCTATGGGATACTTTTCGGCACCAACTCAATAGTTCGTAAGTTAGAGGTTCATAAAAACGCGAGTCCATAGGAGAAAAAGATAGGCAAAATCGGGTATCTTAACTTTGAATTCACATATTTTTTTTAATTTGAACAGAAAAATTTTCAAAATTATGTTATTAGGCTCCAATAGGTGCTGACATGTCAGAAACTTTGAGTTTTTATATAAAAAAAGTATGTTGGTTCTTTCGGTATAGTACCGCTCCTAAGCTTGGGAAAGCGGGGCAATTGCCGCGGGTCCTGCGGTAAAATGTATAACTTTTTTTTTTTAATTTTTTAGTAAAAATATAAAAACCAATGAATGAGATTCAAAACAACAGCTTTTCAGTATAGTAAAATTTTGTATACAAGAAAAATGCCAGATCACACACACAAAAAAAGAACTAACATTACGAAATAAGTTAAAAGAAGTCAGATTAAGAAAACGTAAACGTTTATTTGATTATGTAGGAGTAGATGCATGTACAGTATAAGTGACTGCGAAATTAACTTTTATAGAAATCACTTGTTAGTAATAATAGACCAAAGAATAGCTTCAATAGAAGAGAGATTTGTACAAATAGAAAATCATACTAATATTTTCGGTTTTCGCTACAATATTCCATTATTATGAACAAGGGAAAAAGATCAACTTAAAAAATATTGCATGGATTTAGACATAAAGTTTAAGACAAGATGATAACTGAGAAATAAATGTTGCCGATTTATACGAAGAAATTAAAATATTTTGTTCAATATGTTCTAATACAGAAAATTCAACTCCATTACAATGCATGAATGTGCTATCGAAAATGCACAACTCTTTCCCAAATCTCACTATTAGTTTAAGAATATTATTAATAATTCCAATTTCAATAGCATCAGCAGAATGAAGCTTTTCAAAATTAAAATTGATTAAAAATTATTTACGCATAACAATGTCCCAAGGAAGATTAACAAATTTAACGCCATTATCTATTGAACATGAAATACTGTATGTGAAAAATTAGATTGCAATGAATTAATAAAAGATTTTGCCGAAATGAAAGCAAGAATGTTACATGTTAATAATCATTAATAAATTAGAAGTACTTATAAATGTATTTAAAAAAAATTGTTTTCGCTTCGCAAATTTATTTTAATTTTTGTGATTTCTGTAATATATTTGTATAATTGTTTTTTTAAAATAATAAAATTATATTTTCAAGAACTTCGAATGATTTGATTTTAATTTCTTCAATTGGATAATATTTCTTTAGGAGGGGCATCCATTTTCTGTTTTTCCGCGAACCCCGCGAAAGCTAGGGGCAGCCCTGCTTCGGTAGAGGGTTTAGTGCAAATACCCGATTTTTCCCCATGGGTGAGGTAAAACAATCTCTAAATCACCATTATGTCAGTAGGAACAGAGTATCCTATATGGTTTTGCCCCATGGGTGGGGTAAAACCGGATATTTCCCCCTTTCGTTTGCTTTTATGCCTCCCCTTTTGTGTCACTGACTTTTCTGGTTTTAAAAAGTTTTCATTTAGAAACCTTCTTATTTTTTTCCAAGTATATTGGATACTGAGGTATGGGTACTATCCGGTGTTGTCCCACCACGACATGTTTTAATAAAAATGGCATATCTACATTCAATGATGCGGCAAAATATTGATTAATGTGTAAAAGTATTTCTTAAAAGTAAATGAATAGAGAAGTATACTATTGATAATGATTCTTGTGTATGTGGCACTACAAAGTGGTATATGTGAATCACAAAATCGAAAATTTCAGCAAAAAAACTATAAAAAATTTTAGCAAAACAACTAGCGTGCACCGTCGTCTCCAATTCAGTTTTCCTATTGACATAATCGTGGTTTAGAGATTGTTTGTTAGTTCTCTGCTAGATTGCAGCGGTCATCACTGACTGAGATACAGGAGTATCCGGTTTGACACGCTTACCCGATTTTGCCCCACCTTCCCTTGCTAGTTCTCTGCTAGATTGCAGCGGTCATCACTGAGATACAGGAGTATCCGGTTTGACACGCTTACCCGATTTTGCCCCACCTTCCCTTATATATTATGAATTTTTAGTGAAATATGAAATAATAAATTTATAATATTTCTATAAAAATTAGATCGAAAATATTACTAATTATGTATAATTCTTCCATCTTGAGACCACGTTTTTTCTGTAATAAAGAATTGTGTGCTCCAGTTGCGTTAATAATGCAAGAGATAATTAGAATAAGTTAAGCATCTGTCAGTAATTGTTTTAATTCAAAATCATTCTACCTTTTGCTTTAGACATAAGATAGTAGATAAATCTAGGAATCCACAATTTTGGAGGCCACGATATGTATAATGAAAATGATTATAACATATCGTGACGAGAAAGACAATTCCTATATAAAATGTGAGATTATAACAACAGATATTCGGTACGAAATTTTTAAGTGATATTTTTTGGTTTTACACTTTTTACAATAATTTTAAAAGGAATCGATATTTTAATTTTGTCTAGAGGTTCAGGTAATGTTTAAAGTGGCCCCGGAGTTAACATCTTAATCACCGTTTAATTAATATAGATTATATTTTATTTTTTGTTCAACAGATGGCGTCTGGTGTGTTGTCACCAAGATTGTTACCATAAGCTGATTTAGAACACCCTTTATAATATTTAGTAGAGAATTTATGATAGTGTATTAATTTTCTATTTTTCGTCAATTTTATTCTCTTCACAACAATCCATGGGTGGCTATAACGACGTTTACGATAATAGTAATGAATATTATTTCCATAATATATTTTTTAATTTTACCAAAAAATATAGCTGTTAGCCATATGTGTCGTTATCTAAATTTCATTATTGCTCAATCATAATATTTCTCCTTTCTTCACTTATTTCTATGTAGCAGTTTTTTCGTCTGACAGGACAGTTACAATTTATTAATATTATGAGTAGGGCCTACAGGAATCCCTTGATTAGTACGGTTAATAAATTCTCGCAATACACTGCATATATCAAAACCGCACTAATCAAACTAAAAAACCAATGGGAATAATTATAATGAATCCTGGAAGATATCAAAATTATAAACATGTACAGTATTTTTCCTCTCTCTCGTATCTATATTGCATAACTGGAAAATAATTATAATGAATCCTGGAGAAATATCAAAATTATAAATATCTATTTTTTTTCTCTCACAAAACGTATCTATATTGCATTACATGTACTTTAAATCATTGAGGAATATGTATAGATATTTAAAAATTTATTTTTCACATAAAAAAAAATTATTTTTTTACAAAATTACATAAATTTTGTAAAGAATAATTGCACGTCCATAGACATCGAGTACTGGAAAGGAACTGAAGGCCAGGCTGACTATATAATATTGTAATGGCTATTATTATGTAGTTGCCTTTCACGCTAAATTTATTAATAAATAAAATTACGAACGAATTTAAAATAATATTTTAAATTCGTTCGTGAAATATATACATATCTAATTTATTATGATTTTACAGGCAATTATAAATACTTTAGGTATGAAATTTGATGAAAGCCAATATTTTTCAATAGAAGATTTGACTGTATGGAAAGCCGAAAATTTTAGAATTAACACAATATTAACGCGACAAACAGAAGATATCAGTCAAGGTTTTAACAATAGTTTAAAATTATATTAAGATTATTTAAATATAAAGTATATATATATATATATAAATACATATTAATAATTTCCATAGAATTGTCTCGTCTACATTCCAAAAACGTACTTCCATACAAATTGTTATCTTGTGCCAAATTACAAGCTAAACATTCGGTGTAAGTAAAAGTCAAGTTGCAAATATATCTGTAAATCTAAAACATATCTTATTAAATATTGTTTCCGTAGGCGTCAAACCGTTTTGGTTCGTTTGATACCATCTTCACATAAATCCATTAATTATTTTCCTGGTGATCATATTGGGGTGTTTCCTTCTAATCCGTCAGATTTAGTTACTGACGTTATTAACAAAATAGATATGTCAGGAAGAAGTGCTGACGATATCCTAGAAGTAGAATGCTTTACAGGTAAAATGAATAATAAATACGATATCGAATATTAGAATAGTTTTAAATTATATTTAACCATGCTTTTAGATAATAAATGGACGAAATCCTCACGACTTCCCTCTTGTTCTCTAAAAACGGCTTTGACGAAGTTTCTAGATTTGACTACTCCTCCTTCAGCAAACTTTTTATTGTTAATGTCAGGTTTAGCGACAGAAAAATGGGATTCTTATAGATTAAAGAAACTGGCTACGGTATATAAAATATTACATTCGTTTTAAATGTTTATTATGATATAATTTCGAAAAATTTTTTCAGAATATCGAGGAATACGAAGAATGGAAAACATTTCGATATCCAAACATGGCCGACATTCTGAATGAATTCAGTTCTATCAAGATGACTCCAGAATTTATATTAACTCAATTGCCTTTACTTCAACCTCGATACTATAGTATTAGCAGTTCTCCTCTGTCACATCAATCCGAAATTTTATTAACAGTAGCTATTTTAAAATTTAGATCTCAAGGTAATAATTACATTCATTATTTTTTGTATAACTTGATTGGAATAAAAAATTATATATATATTTCAAATAAATATATTTACAGGAGGGTTCTCAGACCAGTGTGAATCCAGACTTTAATCAACCAATAGCAACTGCGTAAACAACTGCCAATAAGAGCTGATGTAGTATACAGCTCGTAACAGATGTCCAAATGCCTCCTTTCTATTGGCTATCATAATGACGTACCGCTGCGACCGCGACAATATTCGGCAAATTGAATATTGTCGTGGTCGCAACGAAGAGCCGTGAAGCGAGGCCTGATGGGATTGTTTCTATAGCAACGGTCGCGGTTGTGGTCAAGATCCCAGTCGCAAGGCCAGTATGAATCCAGCGTAACACGATTTGAAAATTGCGGAAATACACATTCACTTAGAAATTGCAATCATTGGGAAATACTTTGCTAAAATTATTCATAAATGCAACTTCGCTAATTTGCCGTGAGAGGGACGATATGCAATCTATTTTCGATTTCGATTTGAAATTGAGTTAATTGCAGTGTGATTCCAGCCTTATACGGGGGTACCTGTACTGTCTTCAGTACTGGCTCTAGAGCTTTTAAAGGCTGGTTTATAGTCCGATTCCAGTGTGGAGTTCGCTGGGCGGAGCTCGCCGAGTTCCGTTCGGTTCGCCATGTTTTGTTGACGTTAGCGTTGGACTATGAACTGCCAGCGTCTTTAGCTGACTTTCGACGCTGAATTCCCATCATTCAAAGTACCGAGATTGCGCAGTCTTCTTTTCATTTATAAAATCCCATTACGAAGAGTTATGCTTCTATTTTGCTTCTTCGAAAATTAAAGAAAAAAACAAGTTATATGTCTTTGATGTCAGTGAAAAATTTACCGAATATTTTGCTAGCAATGCCTCTGCATAGCAATGACAATGTTATTAATAGAAATTGATTCCTTGTATATTTAAATGTTTTAAAATGGATGAAATTAAAATAAAATTTTTTTTTTAAGTTTTAAAATCAAGTGTTTTTGTTACTTTGTATTAAATTAATTTTTAAATATTCAGTTCTTGGATAAAAATTAAGTATTTATTCTTCAATAGAGGAATGTGAAAAAGAAGAAAACCTTTTTTATTCATATATTTTTTTGGGTATAGTCTATGTTAAGCAACAATTGTTTTCTATCAGGTTAGAATTACAGATTTTGTAAAGAGACCAGAAGACACACAAAATTTAAATGCATAAAAAAGTTCAGAAAATGAAGTTGATATTGTTAAAGAAAAAAATGTTCTCGTTTTAATGAAACAGCAACAACATAAAAAAAAATATAATTATTAGATGAATGTTATATAGGCTGTATACTTTTTATTTCCTTTTGTTTTACATATATTGATTTTTTAGGGTCTTACGTATATATATTTTATATATTTTACCTTCTTTACGTTTCGTGTTATCAATATTCTTTAATAAAAATTAAGTTTTTTATGTGGAAATAAAGAAAGTTATTTTGGTTTTAATTAGTTTGGAACGTAACTGTTTTTTATAATAAGGTTTCACACAACACGGATATCTGTACTTAAGATATAAACTTCAAGATGAGATATAAAGCTATTTAAGATAAGACACTTAAGTTAAGATATTTAAATTAAGATAAAGTACTTAAATTAACAGATAAGATTACTTAAGATTACTTAAGATTTAAAATTTTCAAGATGATTTATGTTCTAAAGATTCTGTTATTTAAACTGAAACAGTATTTCAGTTTATAAAAAAAATCTAAATAAATTATGATATATTTAAAATTTTCATTTGAGATGAATTGGGTAATATTTCATTAATCTATATGCATTTCCACGGGAGCAGATTGCAGCATTCCTTCATGAGATTTATTTATCCTTGTGGATATTCTCTAAAGAAACAAGTTTCTGCTGGCAAATATCGAACTCTGAGCGGGAATATATGAGAATTGAAGACAATTGTTTTAACTGTTTGCCACTTCATGCTTTGACTAGAGAAAACTAGAAATTTCGGAATTTGAATAAGAAATGTTCGGCATTTCGAGTTTGGTCTAGGAAATACTACAACGTCCGACAAGCGTTAGGACGTTCTCGTTTTGACTAGGAAATTCTAATATTTCCTGAATTCGGGTTTGTCATGTAACATATCCATATTACTACATTTTAAAACGGCTGAAAAGGTGTATAAGTTATATGGCACATCTTAACTAAAAAATGAAAAAATTGACGCATGAACTATAAAAGGTTGCCCATCCCTGCTATATACTTTTTATTTCCTTTTGTTTTACGTATATTGATTTTTTAGGGTCTTACGTATATATATTTTACCTTCTTTACGTTTCGTGTTATCAATATTCTTAATAAAAATTAAGTTTCTTATGTGGAAATAAAGAAAGTTATTTTGGTTTTAATTAGTTTTGGAACGTAACTGTCCTTTTTGTATTGGTTCCAGATCGCATATAATAAGGTTTCACACAACACGGTGTGTTTTAGGAACCTATTTGCCGTGTTATAGGAGGGATATCTGTACTTAAGATATAAACTTCAAGATAAGATATAAAACTACTTAAAATAAGACCACTTAAATTAAAATGTTTAAATTAAGATAAGGTACTTAAATGAAGATAAGATTACTTAAGATTTAAAATTTTCAAGATGATTTATGCTCTAAAGATTCTGTTGTTTAAACTGAAACAGTATTTCGGTTTATAAAAAAAATCTTTTTTGACATTACATGTATATAAGGTCAATCAATTATAGATTCAATATCGATTTTATAAATTTATCAAGTTTTAAAATATATAATAAATTATGATATATTTAAAATTTTCATTTGAGATGAATTGGGTAATATTTCATTAATCTTTTTTTTTCACATAAATACGCATTATACCATATTTCCTTGAATAAAATGAATTCCTATTACTATATGATAAACTAGTTATTATATACAGTAAAACCTCGATTTTACGGACTATAGGGGGCAAGACGTCCGAAAATCGGAAAGTCCGTAAAATCGAAGTAACATTTTTTTATAAACATTAGCATTTCCAATTCTATATAATTATTTAATAAAATCTTGAAATTTCAAATTTTTAATTAATAATTTCTTTAATAAATTAAATAAAAAAGTTTCTGGTATGAAAAGTTTATTAAATAAAATTAATTATATTAAAACAGAAATTGTTTCTGAAAGGAATATATTGTAATTGTTTCATTATTTTCGATATTATTATTAATATTGCACGTGGCAAGGGTGGGCTTATGTGCCTTGTTCAAATAGAGAGGAAGAGGATGATATATCTAGTGTTTCCAATTTACCGGCATTTTGGAACCTTGGAAATCGAGAATGGGAATCGTATTTCCCAAGAATTATCGAAATAATCTTTTCTATTTAATTTTCGTTGATAATTTGTAAAATAATGGCTATAACAGTAAATATTAATAAACAGAAAAGCCGTAGAGAAGAGGGAGCAACTGGGATTCGTGGCCCCAGCGCAGACTTTCAGAAGTTTTGAGATACTCCTACATGCAACAAGTCGACGCAAAAAATGAGTAAATAAAATTTCCTAAATGGAGATCGACTGGAATTTCATGACTAGTGCATCTCTTACCCTGAGCGCTAAATAGGGGTCACTATGGTATCATTTTTACTAGGTTTCTGTTATATTTCAGGTTTTCTCAAAGTATAAACAATGCAATTAATGCAAACTTTATTTAACCAAACCTTATAGTAAACACAGAGTTTTTACGTATATCACACAATATATTAACATACTAGGCGGTTGCCTAGTTTGCCTAAATGGTATCACCGGCCCTATACATACTACATATATTTTATACATAGATTATTCAAAATTTTATTCACTTTAAATTCTGTTTAAAAAGTATATGCAATTTGCAATTGAGAAAATTGCAACGTCGCAATTTGAGAAAATTGAGATTCGGCGAATTTTATTTTTTTAATAATAATTTCGAAGAATATCTTTAAAATATCGATTGTTTTAAAGAATAACGTCATAGGCTCATGGTACTAACTTTGGGAAACACCACAACTTCAAAAAAATTTTTCTTTTCAGGTTCGTTATAATGAAAAATTTTCCGGTCTCAATCGTTTCGTTATAAACGTATTTCACTGTATATATCCCATTCCTCAAAAAACAGTTGTTGTGGGCCCTGTCGATCTGTCAGTTCCTTCTCTGTTTAAATGAAATGCTTATGTCTAATTATCATAATTAATTGTTATTTTAACTGTTTAGAATAAAAGATTCTTCTTTACCTTACATTTTTCTAATACAATTTTAATTCTATATATCTTATAGTGCGCACTGCGCAGTTACTTAAAAAAAGTAGAAAAAATTCTTATTTTTAGGAAGTTGCCCGGGCCCCTCAATTTTCTACGGGCCTCAGGAATTTGTCCCGACTTCCACCGTCTCGGCGCCACTGCTAGCAATGTCTTACCCATGCATGGGATTACGAAATGATCACATGAATAGAGAAATTGCATCTGATATCAAATCGCAGTCGATGCCACCAATTAGTTTGCGGTCCGCCTTAAAGACTGAAAAGGCAGGCATTTCTTCATGATACTGAGATTACCTTTAAAAGAGAGATTATTCCTTTCAAATATTATGATGCTCTACTGATTAGCTCAAAAGTTATTAATTGGATTATAGATAAAACAATTTGACAGCATATGAATCTATAATCTTCAGAAAAACTTTATTAATAAATTATTTATTTATAAATTTAGACTACAACTTGCGAAAAATAGTTACTCCTTTATTATAATAAACTTTTTTGTCGTCTTACTTTTAAATAAAATAAATCTTAATAAGGAATAAGACATCTAATTTTAATCTCAAAATCATCTAATTTGTTGTTTTGCGATTAAAATTAGAAGTTTTATTCCTTATAGAGGAAGTTTTATTCCTCCTTATAGAGGAATAAAACTTCTAATTTTCTTTCCTTATTCCTTCATTTAATTTTAAGTTGTTCCTTTATTCACAAACTTTTTCTATATAAATGAATGCAGGAAAAAAATACATTCTACTAATGTTCTATTTATCATTATATATTGGATATATAGGGGAAGGTGGGGCAAAGCCGGGTATTTTAAATTTGAAGTCACATATTTTTTGATTTGAACAGGAAAATTTTTTAAATTATGTTATTGAGCTTCAATAGTTATTAATTTATCCGGAACTATGGGTTTTTATACCAAAAGTGTATTTATTCCTTAGGTAGGAGGGATTTTTTTTTAAGTGCAAATACTCGGTTTTTGCCCCATGGTCACCCATGGGGCAAACACCAGGTGCTCATTTGAATAAATGTAACAGTCCACATTTTCAAAATTTTCATTACAAAAATTAAAGAAAAAAAAACAATTTTTCTTATTTTAGCAACAAAAGTCACATACAAATGTGTCTAGTGTTTCCGGGGGGGAATTCCTTCCCACCCGTTCTCGGGAATTTTTTCTTTTTCTCGTTTCCGAACCCCGAGAAAAGTTGGTCGGGAAATCGGGAAACAGTTTCTAGAACCCAGTAATACCCACAATGGGAAATAAACATACAACTCACAATGTATCTTTTAAACATTTTCCTACTTATCAGCTATCTAAAGTTATATTGTGTTACAAAAATTACAAGTCACTAGAAACACGACACCTCGAGATTTGGACATTTGAGCTCTCCCAGTGGGAGGCTGCAGAAAGTAAACTACGTTAGTTAATAGGAGTTCAGTTGTTAGACCCCTATAACCGCCATATCGCACGAGAGATATACTATATCTGGCAGCGGCCACTTGTAAAGCCCATCACAGGCTGGCCAACAGTCATGATGGGGTTCTACGGGCCTGGCTCGGACCCCTCCTGAAAAACTAGAGATGTGGGACCCGGATTTGAACTGGATCCTCCAGGATGGTAAGCCAAAGCTTTACCACGCGGCCATCCGACCAACGAAGGATGTGGGAAAAAGGGGAAAAAGCCGTCTGGCATGTGGCAACATGACCAGCCCGAGGTTAGGTTAGTAGGTGCCAAGTTTTGAAATAAAGGGCGCACTTATATACTTTGCCTAGGGCGCAAAATAACCTGGCACCAGCACTGAGTATGTATGGTTTTGACATTTTACGGAGGAGAAAAGAAAATATATACAGTATATGGGCGCCCCAAAACCCGGTTCGTATTTTGTTTAATTTATTAAATTAATCGGATTTCTGATATTAAGATTTAATATTTTCTTAATAATTTTATAATGAATGGTGAATTAATGTTTCTTTATACTGTTAAGGCCAAAAAAGTTGTTACTAAAGCAAAATTTTATTAGAATTTAGTTTGAATCCCAAGTTAATTTATTTCTTTTGAATTCAAATACAATAGATATTTGAAATTACTGAATCAGCGGTTCTTAAAAAATTTTTGTGTGGCCGCACTGATCTGAAATTTTGTGATAAAGTCGCAACATGGCAAAGTGGTTGTTTGCCATCCGACGAACTCTATTTAATTGCTGGTCGCATACCTATTGATTTTTCAGGAAGGGACCAAGATCAGCCTTTTAAATTCTTCAATCTTAGGAATTTTGAAATCATTTTTCACTATTTACTGGTCAACCTTTCCAGTTCATGATGAGGTCTGAGCAGTGTTGAGGGTTTGAATGAGCTCCATCATTACCAATATCCCTGGTGAGACTCACTAACATGACTGAACTAAACTTAATCCAACTTTAATGTGATAAAAATTGATAAGTTTTCTATAGTAAGTGGAAATAAATAATTCAATTATTTTTCGAAAAAAGATGTTTTTTAGACAGAACTAAACTAACATATTGTATACTGATTTGGATTAATAAAATTATAATCATTTACTATAATCATACTTCATAAATGACGTTAATTTATTCCAAAAAGCTTACTGGGATTAGGGTGGGCAAACAGGATACTGTATTTGTCTTGATTAAAAAATATGGAAGGGTGCAAAAAATATCACAAAATAAATATTCATTTATTACTAGATAAGTTTTTCCTCAACTGCTTAAATCTTGGTTCTATTTTATGGGGTAATTCTAGAAACATAATAAACAGGAATTTAATACAGCTATATTCAGTATTTCCTTAAAACTCTATCGTCTACACCAGTGGTTCTCAACTTTTTTTCTGTTGAGGAACACTTTTTAATATTTTAAAATTTGGCGGCACTATCTAAATATTTTAAATAATAATCTAGATTTAACAATGAATTTTTATATTATGAATAATGAGAGAGCTTTTTCTCGTTAGATTTTTCTAATGATACCTTAGGAATCGGTACAGTGGTTCGACAAATTATTATATTTATTTTTAATTATTACATTCAGATTACAGACATACTCGTACACGGGATCTTTAAATGACGGCTCTTATTAAGTTATAGCGCCACCTGCGGATTTTGTCTTTTTAGAGAAACTATAATTTTAATTTAGTTTGTATTCCTTAATTTTTTTTGCCACCTGCGGATTTTGTGATTTTAGAGAAACTATAATTTTAATTTAATTTTTATTCCTTAATTTTTAAATTTCGGATAACAACATAAAAAAGCTTTGGCTGTCGCAGAAATTCGAGAGTTAGGTTTTTCTAACGATACCCTATTTATAGGAATCGGTACAGTAGTTCGATTGCAGCCAGAATGATGAGATATATCTGTATTAGAATAGATTAGGTTTTTTAAGATGCCATATCTGGCCACAGGTGCATTAAGTTCATCATAGGCTGGTGTCAACTGTAAAGTTAAAGGTGGGATTCAATAGGTTGTATCTGGACTCTCCTGAAAACTGGAAATATGGGGCATGGAAATGAACCCAATCTTCCAAGATGGCAAGTGACTGCTTTACCAAGTAGTCATCGACTATATTGTTATGCCTTTGTGAAACATTAGTACTGTATAGGATATGTCCTGTGGAACAGCAATGGTATTGATAAATTTTGTGATTGATTAATGAAATATTGATAAATTTCAGTTAAATCACAAAATTTAAGAATTTAATCTTCTCTCAGCAGACACAAAGGAAGATTAATCATAAAATGGTATGATATACATAATACAAGAATCAGACATAGAAAGTATGCTTTATGATAGTGGTGTGTGATGATAAATATTGGTAGCAGGAAATCCATAAATTTTAGACATTTTCAATTTATGACTAGTCCAACTTATGTTGTCAGGATTTGAACTGAACCCCATCTTAAATAAGGAGTACTTGGACATATTTTAAAAATGATGTTGCAATATGAATATACTGGGTGTTTTCGAGCACCCATACATCTTTTTTTCTCAGAAACGCGATGAGATTGGTAATCAAACTTTTTCCCCCTACTTCCTAAGTATACTTGAAGAATTGAATGGGCATGATAAAAATTTTGTGGGCCCATTGGAAGTAGGGGCACAATATGAAATCTCCAATGGAAACCAATGCCGATTTTGACATAATTGGATAGACCGATTTTGGCATAATTGGATCGAACTATGAAAAACAAACAACTTTTGTTTTGAAAGTTTTTTAATATCATCTACGGATTGTGAGATATCACAAAAAAGATGCTGCCACATGTGAAAAGCACTTCAAATTTTTGGCTTGGAAAGCCTAGGCCCAGTTGGATTGTGAGATATCACAAAAAAAAGATGCTGCTCCGTGTACCACCGATTGGGTTATTCAAGCAATAATAAAAGGAAGATTCTGACATAGGGCATCTGTGTACATCCATGGCACTCATAAAGGGCTGAAACAAGTCCAGAAACCCTTCTTGAGTATGGCTCCATACTGAACTGTGATGGCGAGACTTGTAACACCTGCGGTTCGAGTGCTACTGCAGAGTACCAGAATTCGCCTTAAATCTATGGCTTTCATAAGTGATATTAAAAATCACTTATGGATTGTTAGATATCACAAAAAAAAAGATGCTGCTGCATGTACTGCCAAGTGGGCTATTCAAGCAGTAAGAAGAATAAAAATCAAACAGAGGGGCATCTGTGTACATTGCCATACATTATTGAAGCAGCAAACAGCAGTATTATGCAGATTTAAAGTGTATTCTGGTAGCACTCGAACCGCAGGTGTAACAAGTCTTTTGCCATCACAGTTCAGCATGGAGCCACACTCAAGAACAAGGGTTTCTGGACTTGTTTCATCACTTTATGAGTGCATGATGTACACAGATGCCCTCTGTCAGATTCTTTCTTTTATTATTGCTTGAATAGCCCAATCGGCGGTACATGTGGTGGCATCTTTTTTTGTGATATCTCACAATCCGTAAGTGATATTAAAAAACTTTCAAAACAAAAGTTGTTTGTTTTTCACAGTTCTATCCAATTATGCCAAAATAGGCATTGGTTTCCATTGGAGATTTCATAGTTGACCCCTTGTGCCCCTACTTCCGATGGGCCCACAAAATTTTTACCATGCCCATTCGAATCTTCAGATATACTTTGGTTATCAAAATTTTTCCCCTACTTCCTATCTCATTGTGTTTCCGAGAAAAAAGGGTGGTACCGGTGCTAGAAAACACCCTGTATACATCAAAAATCCGGCAATCCTCAGGTCCCAAGGTTGCCAGATTTTTGATTGTCAATCTGTATATCTAATATAATAAACATGGTTTTCCCAATATAATAGCTTAAAAATATTTTACTATGTTTGATTTACTATGCTAGAGTGAAACTATTTTGGATTGCTACAATTTTTTAACCATGTTAGATTGAAACCATTTTGTAGAAGTACTATGTTATATGGGATTCTGTATATATATAATTTATTTGATGAAAAAATTGTAAGAATGTTTCTTGAGTTGTATTTTGTATGAATTCCTAATATAATGGCACAAATTTTAAAATTAAAATAAAATTTATAGAAGTAACTATTTATTTTATATTACTGATTATTAAAAATTTTATGATTATATTGGTGTTTTAGTAAAATATTAATTTATATCATTGAAATTAAGATTTCTCTGTTTGTTTCATAATTAAAAATAGATGTTTAAATAATTTTTCTTTTAAATACAATTATAATCAATATTCAATTTATTTTTGCATTAAAATATTTGAAATATCTATTCAAATGTAAATGAATATTAACTGTACAATAAACAAAGCGTTTAAAACTTTTCAATTTTTATATAGTTAATTATCAATATAATAATTATTAGTAATATTGCTTTTAAGTTAAATTCTACAACATAAACACAGCATGTTATTGCAGTAAATAACAAAAAAATGTTTTAAAATTAATTATTACAATAGTATTCTGTATTTATGATGATAATTATCATAGCAAAGATTTAATATCCTTACAGAAAATCATAAACATTTACAATGGTGCAACTTGAATTTGTTATCCCTTTAAATAAGGAGGATTTAAGAAATGCTAATAAATCTCATCAATATGTAGTACAAGAAACATTTTCTAAATCAGTTATTGCACAAAAAATTAAAGGTAATAAAATTTATTTATATGTATGTTATTTTAAAATTATATTCATAAAATATTATAATTTAATTATACAATTTTTTGCAGAATGTCATCAGCAAGTAAAATCCAACAATGCAGAATTCATTATTAACTACTTTGATGATTTATTTTGTGTGCTATGGTAGGTTTTTAATTTATATTTATTAAAATCTATATATCTAAAATCCAATGCATGTCTCTCTATTCTACATACATTCTCCTATCATTTGATCTATTGGGACCAAACTTTGCATAGCAGAGGTGTCCAACCTTTTGGGTTTTCTGGGCTACGTTGGAAGAAGAATTGTGTTGGGCCACTTTATGGGAGATCAGAGAAAATGCGATTTTTTTATATGAAATCTTAGATCATCCAATGAAATATTTATTTTTTGATAGTGACAAGACTTATGAATAAAATAAGCTATGAATAGAGAAATTAAATATTTTAAAAAATATCATATTTCATATTTTAAAAAATTATCAACAAAAACAAAGTGTTATGCAAATTTTCATTAATTAAGTTGTCATGTAATTAGTCAAAAGTAACATAATTTTATTAAAATATTATCATTTTTTTAATAAAATATATTTATTTCATGTTTTACTTAAGAAAAAAGGGTGATTCGAATGCTAGAAAATACCCTGTATATTATACTATACATTATACTTAGAAGTTGCTTGCCAATATTGGTAGAACAGCTAAGGATTCTGTGTTATTTGTCATTGTCTGTATTAGAATAGACAATGAATATTTATTATTGTAATCATCTTTTTTTGTCAATATTGGATTTAAATAGTGTTAAACTGAAATTGTGCAATTCAAGTATAATATAAATTCAGTAGTATTCTTTCAGTGATAACATTTTTACAACAATAAATCTTTTAGGTGAGATATCCAAAGTGAATGTTTACTTTATGACAAAACAGTATTATTTTATTAAGTTTTTTTTATATAATTATTTAAATTTGCAATTATGTAAAAATATTCTTTATAAATATTTGAATTAGTAATATTAGAATTTCAAATACTCCTCAGTAATTCTGGAAGTAGCTGAAGATGATGTATAATTGAAAATGTTTCTCAGTTTTTAATAGTTTTAAATGAGTTTGCTGCTAAAGGTGCTGAATTTTAGTAATTATAATGAATTTGCCCCTACTTTCAGTGTGACATTGGTTATTGTGTAATTAATAATAATAAAAGTCAAAATAATCCAACACTAGGCAGAATAATACTTTATTGTAATTAATAATAATTCATTTTTACTGAAGCTGTAAAATGCCAAATAAGTAGTTTAACATAAACCAATTGTAATAATAAAATATAAATCTGTAGAATAAGTAAACTAAATACACCAATGCAAATAAGACCATTCATTTAACAAAATCTAATAATTTAATATCATTAATAATACAAAAACTAGACAAATAATTCGTTATAAAATTAATTCATATTGATTATAAGGGACTTATTTTAAAAGTAAAAAAAAAAATTTGAATATTTTTTTTTATGTTGGAGATTTTCAGACAAAGAGCCTACGATAATGAAATAAATATATTTTATTAAATAAAATACAATAATGACTTTCTAATTTGAGGTGAGCAGGACCGAGATTTTCCTGTATTACCAGAAAAATTAGACTATACATAATGTACCACCAAAAAGTTCAATTTGAAATGCATGATTTTATTAATAATAAATCTACATCAGCATTGATCTGCATACAATATTTATTATAGTTACAATATAAAGAAATCAAAAATATTTCCTTTCATCTAATGCAAATCATTTTTAAGGTTTTTTTTTAAAATTGAGATTAATATTTTTCATTCAAAAATTTTCATCATTTTAGGAAAAAATATTTAGTCGTGTCATTATTATTCTATATACTGTTAGAAACAGACTAATGCTTGATGTATATTCTAAGTAAAAGGTAGATAATATAAAAATCCTGATGTATACATTTCACTGAATAATTTATATGCACTTACAGTATAATCTTTATAGTTATTAAACTCTAAAGACTATACTGTTTAATTGAATCTCTATATCTTTTGATAAGATTTATATGTCATGCCCTTTGGGATTTATGAACTATTAGTTAAAAACTTCTTTTTTAAAACTTAATTATATTAGAAATAATTATCAGAGAAACTGTATAATGAATAATTATTACACAAATTTTCTGTATACATCAGCATAATAATTATTGGGAAAAATAAAATATTAGTGAACTCTGGAGATCATTATGTTAAATAAAATAAAAATAGTCATAATCATAATTATAGAATAATGATTTGTGATTGTAAGAATAGAATTGTTGTTATGGAAACATGATTTATGACATCAATAATAATGTACTAGAAATAAAAATATATAGATTAGATTGAGTTTCTATAGCAAAATTTGATAATCATCATGCTATATTTTCAGCTTGGAGAAAATGACACAGAAATGATTGAAAATTCATACAAAATTATTTACATAATTCTTTTGACATACTTTTAACTAAAATGTTGAAAAAAATTCAATTAATTTTTATTATATAATATTAGATTTCATCATAATTTGGATTACTTATTAAAAATTACATGGAGACGAAATTTTTAACCTTCAAAAAAAAGTCAGGCTTATAACATAATTTTGTTGTGTGTGTTCCTAATTAATAATTTTTGAACTAATTTATCATATGATTTTTCTTGAAATTTGGTAGAGATGTTTGATATTAAAGATAATCTTGATATTACTCCATTTAATCCTGTTGTTCAACTATTTCAAAATTTTGAACATCTGACTTGTGAGATTTCTATCTATTAACTTCTGAAATTTCTGACTTTTTATAAAATTAAATAAATAGATCATGCTTATCAGTCATATTCAGTTACATTTTGATTCAATATCTATAATCATTCATAATTAACAGATGGTTCTTTTCAGTATACATCTGTATATTTCATAATGATGGTAATAAATACTATATAGATTTTTACAGACTTAAAGTTTTGAAAGTAATTCACTTTTATAAAATTCCATTGATAAATATTTGATTAAAAACTAAGTATCTATTAGTAGAAAATAAATGTTTAATAATTTCCTTAAAAATTTTAATATATAGGAAAACCTGTGCTAAATGGCCAACCTGCAAGCCATTGCCACCTTAATATTCGCCCAAGCACATTGCAGGATTTTTAAATTGTGTAAAAAGGCCATCTGTGTTCTGTGGCCATAGCCAATGATATTTAATTTCGGCCCTTTGTTTGCAAAATCTACTAGGTGGCTAGCAAATCATGTCTTGATCAGAAATGCCAGATAGACTCTAGATTTTCTATCAGCTGAGCATTCTAAAGTGAAAAAAATCCCGAAAAAAACATTAATTAATGATTTCTTTGCTTAGATTTAACTAACAATGTGAAACTGTGTCATAAACTTTGTATTTTAAACTTTGATGTGTAAATAAATTTGTAGCTAATTGTGTCTAGTGGCCGCAATCTCAGCTACCGGAAGCTGGCCACCTAGCACAGGTTTTCCTGTAATACAGTGCAAAATGACAAATTTTTCAGTTGAGATAGTTCTTGACTTTTATGAATTAATTCTTTTTAGCACAGGTTTTCCTGTGCTAAGTGCAAAATGACAAATTTTTCAGTTGAGATAGTTCTTGACTTTTATGAATTAATTCTTTCTTGGAATGAGCTCTTAAAGTAAGAAATGTGTGGGATCGGAACTCTGAATGTAATTAAGTTGTAATTAAGATATAATTAAGACAAAACAAGAGAAATGAAAGATGTAGAAAAGAATTTAGGAGGAGGGGAGTGACACACTGTTAAAATAAATACAGTATAATGAAAAGCATCAACGCACCACATCGTATTTCAACCATCTCATATGGTATTCTGAGACAAGCCAAAGACACAGGTATTTCTTTTCTTGAATGACAATAACCATCATTTATTATTGTAATGGAACTCTCTTGTTTAATTAAAGGAAGTTGTTCTTGTTAAACTTAGTCTTTGATTCTTTTGCTGAAACCTCGTTACCTATCCTTACATAGGTCTCTTGTCACTTCTAAGGCCAACGCCTGTCAACATCATCCTAGGTCTCTCAGAAAATATAAACCAAAAGTCAATTTCCATTGTCATTATGTTAAAAACAGGTTCCATTCTTAACAACAAAATTTAACCACAATATAATTAATAAGTAAAGATCAGCAAAATCAATAGGTTATGATTACGCAATGATTTATTTATCTAAAGAAATGATACAGCATTTTAAAATTCAAGGAAATTATCATAAATTTTCATATAAATGTTAAAGAATTTTTCTTCATCATTACTACTGACAGATAAATAGAAGAGCTTTTATATAAATGAACTACTATCTTATTCACAATCCAGGAAGAAAATTATTCATGTAATCTGTTAATAAAATCATGGCAGCCAGAGGGTCTGCTACTTCTGCTTTTCATGATGCCATTTTGTTTTTTCTGAATTTGTAGCAGGTGATTGAATTTCTACCTCAAAGTCAGTCATATTATATTTTCAAACAGCAATTTAACTTTCAAAAATGATTATGTTCGAAAATGAATGCTGCAGTTTGTAAAACAATTACATTTCATTTAAATAATTGGTTGCTAATTTAATAAACAATCTGTTCTCCATGCTCTAAATTTTTTAGGATAGTTTTTAACTGATTAAAATTTATAGATGATTTTATAAACATATTTTGAAAATAATTTTTAAATGAACCGGGAATGACGTCACAAAACTTTCATGCTGCATATCTTTTAAACGGAGCCTCAAATCAAAAAATGCGTCTACACATTTTTGCTCACAATTTTATCCTCTACAAGTCTGTAAATTTTCGCACAACCTTTTTGAATCACCCTGTATATATTAGATGATATTGCATGGCTTACTATTCAATTTTTCTTATTTAATACAAGTATCATATATGAATTATTATTGAATGAATTGAATTATTATTGAATGAATTGAATTTTATTATGAATTTTTATTGAAAAATAATTTTTATTTATAAACCATCATAGTGTACATGCTATATAATTACAAAATAATATTAATAGAACTTAAATAAGTTGAATGCATTAACCAAATAAAAAAACAATTTTCTTTATATTAATAAAATGTTTTTAATTTATTTAGGAGATCAAGCAAAATCACTATTTCTTCATTCAGGTTTACCACCACAGATATTAGCTCATATATGGTAAGTTTAATTACTAAATAATCATAACTAATAGTTTTTAATTTGTTTGTTTCAAATTAAGAAAATAATAACTAATCATAACATATTTATGAAATAATTTTAAATACTGGAAAGAAAGAATTTACATAATAAAGGTATTTAAATTTATGTAATAAATTATTTCAAAGTCTGTTATTAATTTTTAGAATAGATGCAGATTATTATATATGGTAGATCCCTGACTTATGTGGTTAATTTGTTCAAAAAATTTGTGTAAATTGAAAACTTAGTCCAACATTGCTTAAATTCAATATACGTGAAAGGATACAGTAGAAAATGGAATAGTTAATTCTCAAAAGAAACTTATATATATTTAAATAATATTCTTATATAAAAGAAAATTCAAGTATATACAGTGATACCTCGGTTCACGAACACAATCCGTTCCTTGACCCTGTTCGTGATAAAAATCTCGCCAATCGTCCTAGTACAGCCACCTATCGTTAGGAGCCCTGGTGTTCAACGCGATCCAGTATTCCATAGAAGTTGAAACGCTTACCTTATAAGCGCTTTGGAGGCAGGCACTATAACAAACGTTATTCAGATAAATTTGGCAACAGTGGAGCAACCGCCTGCTTGTCTGAGCTCGTTATAGTGGCTATTCTGGTCATATATAGGTAGTAAGTAGCAAGCACACTTACATTTCATATTTATTCTTTTTAGAAATTTATTTTATTTTTTTAATTTAAAAATAATGAATCATTAAATTAAAACTTTTAATTCAGTTTATTTTTTTAGTTAATAAAAAAAAATAAAGTAAATTAAAATTTTTTAACAATTACAATCCGGACTATAGTGAAATCCGGACTATGCGAGGTATTGCTATAATTTATTATTGGAAGCAATTATTATATGCAACATATTACAGGAATAGAAATGATGATTCAAATGGAGGAAAAAATTCACCTAGATAGAGTCGACATCTATTATTTAAGATTTGAATTTTTATCCTTCAATATTTTACAGTTTAAAAATTTTTTATTTAAATGCAGCATTTTACTTTATCTCATATTTATTTTTATTTCTTTAGAAGTTTTATTTTAAAAATTTAAGTTAGTGAGAGATAAACAGGATAATTATAAATAAATATAAGACTCGTTCCTTACTTGCATGCTTTTCTTACATAAATTAAAAAATTAAATAGCATATATCAACTTATATTTAATCAACTTTTTTAGCATATAAAATAAAAAGAATTATATGCAGCACTTATAAATGCCTCTTTCGAATAATTTTGATATTAGGAACATATTCATTCACGGATAGGAAGTGCTATATTTAATGTTCGAAAATAAAGTAAAATTTTTCTAATTATTAATTTTTCAGCCTTAATTATTTTATTTAACAACATAATAGCTACAGTCAAGTACATATAATATAAATTGTATATAGTTAATTAATTAGTATATAGATACTTAATGGATATGCAAACCATCATTAAATGATATGAAATTAGATTATTTACTGAAAATAAATGCCAAAATATAGTTTAATTTGTCAAAAATATTAAACAGCATAAATACTGAAAATATTCCAATATGACCACTTTAATATGGCTTTGCATCCTACTACAACGAAATATTTTGTCTTTCAACTTATAAATAAAAAAGTTGTACAGTATAAAATTTTTCAATATTACTATTAATAGTACTGTACAATGAAAAGCTGATACTCACCAGTACTGATGACCTAACAAAAAATTTTATTTTTGACTTTTTTGCAGTTAAGCGTAGCTGACAGGAAAAAAGTAAAAACTCAACAGTTACTACCTTATCTACATTTAGTATCATATAGTTCCCATAGATCACTTCCTTGTAGAACTGTTATAAAATTTGTTGCTAGTTGGTGAGCACGTTAAGTTTTTCTCATATTTTCAATAAGCTTAGTTAATGCATGTAATTGGTGAAGGAAAGAGATGAGTGAAAAAGAAACGTGACATAGAAAAACTGAGGTGCATTTCATACTAATTGTTGCAGTTTTATTAAAGATATGTCAAAATTACTTTAGAGAAACTCCAATTCATTGAAGTAAGTAATAAATCATTTATCATTCTTTTTTGATAAACACGAAAAAACGTCTTTTTTGATAAACACGTTATATTTATAACGTAGTTTTACACAATTCTTTGTTTCTGTTTTCGATGACTGATAAAAATGTAATGAAACCATGTATAAGTTAGATGTTTACTAATGGTGCATATGCTTACGTATTTAACATCCTTACTATATATGAAATTATTTAATAATAAATAATTTTATATATAGTAAATTATTTATTTAATAATAAATAATTTTTTATCGGATATGAAATTATTTAATAATAACTCCAAAAACTAGAAAAGATTCTAAATTAACATCGCCTGGTAATTATATACTTTTTATTATTTTTTTAATATAGTATTATATATTTATTCTTCATTTAATAATTGTAGCTATAACAAGTCCAGGTGGTCCAAATGCAGTTAGAACCAGCAGTTTTGCATTGATTGGTTTCACACGTCTCTGTCTTAAAAACTGTAATAAAAATTCTTATGTTCTAGAAAAAGTAAGTTAAAATGTAATGAACTTTTATTGTGTGTTAATAATGTATTAAACTTCACTCTATATGTTAGAAACTGAAATTGACTATATAATTAATCGAAAATGTTCTCATAATTGAAATATTTGTATTTATAAAGTAATAAGAGTTTGTATTGATGTATTTTCTATTAAAAAAAACAGCCTGAAATTGAAACAATTTATGGTAAGCATTATATAAATATTTCGTTTAAAATATTTCAGGTTCCATATCAGTCACCCTTAGAAGGAACTGTTTATATGAAAGTTCAGTTACATGCTGAGCATAAAATTGAAGAGAGAGGATTTTTGGTATTTTAATATATCAGCATTTCATTTTTATTTTTAAATGTGATTATATACATTATTTATTTAAAAAAAAAACTTTGTTTTATTAGACAATGTTTGAAGATGTGAGTGGCTTTGGAGCATGGCATCGTCGTTGGTGCATATTAAAAGGAAATAATTTAGCTTATTGGAAATATCCTGATGATGATAAGAAAAAGGTTATATAAATTTAATAAAATTTATATTTTTTGATTTTAATTTTTTTTTGTGAAATATCAGCAAATGATTGACTTGTATCATCACTAATACCAAGTGCTATTTTCATATAAATACACTCATTAAATTCATAATTTTAAGTTAAGTTATTTTTATATTTGTGAAATTATTTTCACAAATATAAAAATTTCAATATTTGAAAATTTTATTATTCAAATAATTAGGTAAATATTACAAAAAAAAAAACTTCAATGAAATCTTTTTTATGAACCAAAATTAAATAAACAAAATTGTTTTGGATCTTTATGTTCATTCATCCTTAGTTAAAATAAGCTAAATTGGATAATTTAGAAAAAATTATACAAGAATTAACATTCTATTATTTTGAATGTACAGATATTCCCTGACTTATGTATATCTGATTTCCATATTCAACTTTATATTCTATACTTTGGAAAGTATTTTACATAAATATTTATTATATTTGTAAATTGCAATCTGAACATGTGATGGTTTACAACATTTTAAAAATTCATATTATTCATTAAAATTCATTAAAAATAAAATAACAACATTTAAACCAGTAATATTGTACCAGTAATATATCTGAAACCAACAAAAAAAAAAAAAACAAACTTGTTGTTTGTTTTTTTTTTGTTGGTTTCAGATATATTACTGGTACAATATTATTCCATGCAGCATTGATTCCCTTTCAGTCAGAAAACAATCTAGTACAATAATGTAATATAAATGCAGTCACAGTATCCATTAACTCAATAGTTTTTGTTTCAGAATTTTTGTTAAATTATTTTTCTAACTTTTGCAAAATTTGAGTTACATAAACACCTTCAATACCAATTTGCAAGTTGAGGTTACCTGTATTATTATTATTATTTATATCTAATTCTTCTTTGAATAGTTTTAATTTAATTTGGTCTATTATGTGTGTTTTTACATTAAATTGATACTATCCTATTAATTTTTATATTAAATTAATGGTAAATAACAAATATAATAAATACAAGTTAATTAATAATAAATAATTACTTATGAAAATTATTATGAATTTCTATGCATTGGCAAGAGTAGATTACAGAATTCTATTATAAATAAAATAGTAGTGAAATTTTACATAATGTATAAGAATTCTTTATAATTTTCAATGTTAATAAACATTTTCATGCAATAAATAAAAATGTTGATTAAAAAAGGAAGGCAAACTACAGTTTCCTATTTATAAATAGGAAATTGTAGTTTACTTTTCATAATGCATTGAAATTTTTTATTTTAATGAATAATGCTATATTTATAAAATTTGAGATTAGACAAATTTAACAGTTGCTTTTCAATAGAATTATGTTAATAATTCATGCTTTAGAATTTTGATTGATTTTTTGTTTATTATTAATGGCATTTATTTTTTTTTTTTTTAAAGAAAATTATTGATTTATTTTACTTTATTGCAGGAACCAATAGGAACAATTGATCTCCGTCATTGTGTTACGCCAACTGTAAAATTAGTGTCAAGAGACATCTGTGCCAGGCCTCACACTTTCCAATTAATATCAATGAGACCACAAGAAAAAGATGATCGAGATACTCTCATCTCTCAAAGTGTTAACACAATCACTACAACCAAGTAAGTAGTCCAAATTAGTGTTTTAATCATCAGAATTTCTCAACATTTCATTATGATATATTCTGATAATTTTTATAGGCATCTTCTCTCAGCAGACACAAAGGAAGAACGCATCTTATGGTGCAATCGCTTAAATGATGTAATTGGTAGTATTCGTAAGTGGGATCCAGAAGCATTGCGTCCAATAGAAACTATGCAATAAATGTTATCAATACTTTTGTTAAATTACTTAATATATATTTTCTTAAATTTTAACTTGTCTCAAAATTGTTTTCTATTTTGTTGTTATACTGTTTCCAAATTTTTTCCTTTTTAAAGCACTTATCATGTAGTATTTTAATGTTTAATTTTAAGTGATGTAATACTTAATGTTGCTGTTGAACAGTAATAAGCTTTTATAGGCTGTTCTTAAGGGTTATAAAATGACTGCATTGTATATAATTTGTATGATTTTAATAAATCTAATTAACAAAGATATATCTTGATATAAAGAAATTAGTAGTAAATTTTTTATCGACATTTCGTGTCTCATTAAAATATTGGTGTTTATAAAAACACTACAAATACACTACAACTATTATTGAGTCCCTGACATGTAGATCCATACTTATTTAGCTAGTCCCTGACTTATGAGAAAAATCTACTGATTGAAGTGGCAATAGTTGATAAAAAAATTAAGAATGATTAGATATATAAAATACAAATTAACAAACAGATGGGCAGGTTTAGAGCCTAAAAATGTGGTATGAGACTTAAAATTGAACCCTGATCCCAAGGTAGTAAGTGAAAGCTTTAAAATGAAATCATCTAGCCCCAGTTTTTTAACCTATTGCTATTTGCACTTAGTGATTAATAGTCTAAAAACATATTTATACTATTACATACATTAGCAAATGAAAGAGGCTGTGATTTGCTTTACAGTGATAGTCTGGAACAGTGGTTCTCAACCTTTTTTCTGTCGAGGAACATATTTTTTTAAATTCAAAATTGAACCCAGATCCCAAGGTAGTAAGTGAAAGCTTTAAAATGAAATCATCTAGCTCCAGTTTTTTAACCTATTGCTATTTGCACTTAGTGATTAATAGTCTAAAAACATATTTATACTATTATATACATTAGCAAATGAAAGAGGCTGTGATTTGCTTTACAGTGATAGTCTGGAACAGTGGTTCTCAACCTTTTTTCTGTCGAGGAACATAATATTTTAAAATTTGGCGGCACACCTAAATCTAAATTATTATTTAAAATATTTAACAACGAATTTTTATTAACAGATTATTATATTTATTCTTATTTATTACATTCA
>AYEL01086707.1:0-17864 GCA_000484575.1 Olivierus martensii
TTTTAAAATAAAAATAAGTCAGAGACAGGCCTTGAAACTGCAACCTTGAGATTACGGGATCGGCACGAACACACTATGCTACGAGTGTAGCGTTAGAAGTCTCTTTTTCTCTTTCTTATTTCTTAAGCTCGCCAAATCTAAATTTTAAACGCTAATATTTTTATTTATAAGGCACACTGGCACAAACGCTCGGACACGTATTCAATATTTTTTGTTCTAGATTATATTAGTTCAGTTTCATCAAAATCGGTGGGTAGTCAGTTGTATCCTCTTGTTAGTGAATTCTAGTATTGATTAGTTAATACTAGTCGCACTGGCACAAACGCTCAGACACGTATTCAATATTTTTTGTTCTAGATTATATCAGTTCAGTTTCATCAAAATCAGTGGGTAGTCAGTTGTATCCTCTTGTTAGTGAATTCTAGTATTGATTAGTTAATACTAGTATTCACGAATGGGGTTTGTTACAACTAGTTTCAACTAAGCAAATCGGGTTTTGATGGTAACATATATACAGTATTCTAAACTCTTATTAAGCATATATACAGTATTCTAAACTCTTATTCTCTTCATAATTACGTTTATCTATAGTTTCTTTTCAGCTGCCCACGTCCAAGATGGCGGTAGATTTTCAGGCTTATATCTTATTCTCTTCTTTAGCAAATCATTTTTCTCAAGATACGACCAAACATTCATATGTTTCTGCATTTTTGTATAAATATTTCATTATTATTATTATTATTATTATTATTATTTATTATTTATTATTATATATTAATATTTTACTGCTCCCTGTAATATAATACTAGTATTTACGAATGGGGTTTGTTACAACCACGGAGGTAAGAGATAGATGGAGATGGCATGATGTCACTAAAAGTGAAGCCAGCGATGGGTTGTACGCGTACCACACTTTGGAAAACACTGGTCTATATAAAAGTATTATAATAGGTTTACTTTAAATATGAAAATAAAATAATTTCTTTTTGTCGAAATTCTTCAGTTTGTCGTTGCAGTTTAGTAGGTAAACTGCAATGACAGCTGGATATATGTTAGGATAGTAAATTAATGTGAAAAATTATGAATTGTTTAAAATACCTGCGCATGTATATCCACCGTTGACAGTATTTAGATCTCGAGAAGAGACTTTTCTGAAGGACAGCAAAATGAAAACGGAAAAAACGTATATAGCTTTCATTTTCATTATCGCAGATTAAAAATTTATTGTGGTGGGCTCTTTATATATATAACAGAACAGTGATAAAAATTGAAATTTCCGACTTCCTGTAAATCATGCCATAGCCGATTATCTTTCAAAATCGAATTTTATCTTCACTTTATCAAATTATACTCAATTGTAAATATTTTGTTTTTGTTATTTTGTTATGGAGGGCAGGCTTTCGAACTAGAATAATAAAAAGAAGTTTCAAAATTATAATTTTTGAACGAGAAGACTGATCTGATGTTATGTTATCGTTTAATGAGAACAACGGTACTTGAACTGATTTCTTGGATGACTAACCTCGACTTGAATCCGTGTCATTGTTACGCAATAATAACCGACTTTAATGCTTAAGTAACGTAATTCGCGTTTCTTGAAAGGAACCATTGAACTGTAAACGAAAAAAAGGAAAAATTATAGACACTCAAGAATAATTATGGTGCATTCACTTTACTTATCACATTTTTTATGAAGGCCACCTAAAAATTTTTTAAGATTTTATGACACACGTAAAAGATAAATTTTTTGATTAATTAACAAAACATTTTTGTAGTAATTAAATTAATCAGATAAGCCAAGGTCTCATTTTGTGTGGATGATAACGGTTCTTACATAACTAAATCGAAAACAAATTTTCAAGGTCCTTTTGTTTGTTATTTAATTTTAATTAATTTTGTTTAGTTTGCGCTGTTATAAATTCATGATTTCTGTTTGTTAAAGCGTGTTTGGATATATTTGTGTTACAGATATGAAGTGAATTAAAAAAAGCGATTATTTATTGTTATTATTATTATTTATGATGAACCAAAAGTTGATATTGTTGCAAAGATAACGATAGATAATATAGGAATCTCATATCGAGCAAATTTTGCTTTTGAACGATTAAAAAAAATTATAATCGGTTAATATATATTTTTAACGAATTATTAATGATACAAAATTAAATATTATGTTTCTGATTATTTTGATAATAAATGATTTTAAATAATTTTGCAGAATTTTTATTTTATTTTATTTTTCAAGTTCTGTGGTTTAAGTATCGGATGAGAATTAGAAATTTGCGATTGAATTTATAAAACGAAAGTGAATATTAATATATCGTTATATAATTTTTAAGTAGGATATACAAGCTTTGAGCTGTTTGCGAGGCACAATAAAATATCAAACATTATTTTGAATTAGAAAAACAAAAGTGGGAAAATTTGGAATAGTTTAGAAAACTTAGCATAAAATAACTTTCTAAATCATTAATGGAAAAATAATTTATACTTTTGAGATGCAATTTAAATTTTTACAATCAATAAATTTTCTGAAACTTATTTTTAGTATAACATCATCGCGGTGTTTATTTTATTTTTTTTTATTTTGTCAGCTTCTTCTTCTGACTAGCAGATGGCAGCAGGAGAGGAAGGATATTTACTCTAAAAATCATGAAATAAATAACATTATGATATATGGATGAAATAATTTTGTCAAAAGCAAATTTTTCGAATAAGGTGCGATAATCGTAGCTTATCTTAAACAATTAAATGATTAAAAATTTTCAATAAAAAATTATAAATGCGGAAGTATGTGATTTAACGTCATTGACCATTAGGGGATGTTATGTGACAGGAAACTCGTTAAGGTGCGCGCGCATATTATTGAGTGAGAGGGGGAAGTTTAAATTTCAAGACTAAAGAGTCGACCGTTTTAAGATTTCTTTATCATTTACTTAGAAGAAATGGAACTGGATCCTTTTACAAAGGTATTTTTTTAATATTTTTAAAAAATTTTCATATTTCTATGCAAAAATAAATTATTTAAATTTTATATGATGTGTTGGGTAGATATAGGTCTATAATCGTTGGAAATATAAATAACGATATCTTTTTTAAAGTAAAATCGATCTTAAATTAATAGTTTATTTTAAAATTAAATTTGTTTTTAAAAAATTGATCGATTTTTTTCATCTTTCAGAGCTTAACATTTTAAATGTTTTTATAGTTTAATTTGATATATATAAAAATTTAAATCTATAATGATTTTGTTGTGTGTTTATTAAATTTAAAATTTTATTTTTAAAGTAAAAAAATTAACGTTCTATATATATGCTAGGAAAAATAAAATTAATAATTTCTAGTCTTAGGTCATATCAGAAACATGATCCCTTTTACATTCAACTGATTCACCATATTTGGAAATGAATTGCCTAAATATGGAAAAAACTATTACTGACAAAGTACAGACATGCATTCTAAACCAAATCAAAGTTCATTAGAATAATAAATTGAAAGAAATTTCTGAAATCAATATGTATTGTTTATGGTATGATTTGATTAATAAAACAAACAATGTTTTAACAGTTATGTTGTATTGCTAAGATATGCCAAATAACTGTGCTTTCAATTGAAAGAAATTTGTTTTTAGTTGATATTTTTAAAACAAATATCAAAGAGCATATAAAGAAATTGTATGATTTGATTAATAAAACAAACAATGTTTTAACAGTTATGTTATATTGCTAAGATATGCCAAATAACTGTGCTTTCAATTAAAAGAAATTTGTTTTTAGTTGATATTTTTAAAACAAATATCAAAGAGCATATAAAGAAACTTTAAAACGGTCCCTTATATTTGAGTCATGTTCAAATGAAAAGATATTTATTTTTACTAGGTTTATTTATATATTAAATGTAAGGTATTTCAAATAAAAGCAATTCATTTGTTTATTTCTCTATATTACTTTGTAAAATAGCAAGCATTTATTATACACAAATGTGTTCCTAAAAATTTCATGTAAAAATTATCTTATACTTTTCATAAATTATATTTTTAATAATCCTATAGGCAACAATCAAAATTATCTGCTAACAATTTTCATGTAGCATTTATATATAGTTTCTTATATATATATGTGATGCACACAATAGTTATTCTATATAATTAAAAATTAAAAAAAATAAAAATAATTGTTTTAGAATCAATCCATAAGCAAACTATTAAAAACATCTTTTTTCACGGTAAGTCTATTCAATTATCATCATAATCTTTTTATAAAATATATTTCTGTTTAAATACATTACTAATTTTTTTTATAAATATAAATTTTGAATAATTTCATGTGTTAAATTATTTCAGTTTTAAGAAAATTTTCATATTTTAATAAACAATTTTGCCATAAAGTTAAGGTACATAATCAGTTTTGATGATGATAGTTGTAAAAAAAATACTTTTATTTGCAACAAACATTTTTATAAACAGAATGACTTGAATAAAGTATATGAAATGTCATTTTAATTACCATGAACAGAACTGTAATTTACAAATATCAATGTGCAGTTAACTAATGTTGAGTTTGGATGAAGTTAAACTAATATATTAGTGTATGTATATTGTAGTGATAAAATATATTTTTCAAATTGTTCAGATTTTTGTTTTAAACTTTTTTATATAGTAATTCACATTGATAGTTATGTCATTATAGTAAATGACTGCACAATATATATATTGTATACTATACAATAAATTATTATTTTTTCTTATTTTTATAATTTATTTGTTTTATATTATAACAAGCATACAACATTAATATGTACAGTAAGTGTACATATTAATGTACACTATTTACTGTACATATATTACATATATATATCAATATATACTATACATACTATTTACATATATTTACTGTAATATAAATCTGATATGTACAATATCATTTTACAGATAGCAGTGCAGTCTCTGTTTATATTAGTTTCATGCCTAAATTTAGAAAGATCCTAAATATGCCTGCTAAATTTAGAATGACAGCACATATCTGTACTGTCTTTCTAAATTTGTTTAAAAAGTAATTGACTAATAGCTATTGCTAGGTATGCAATAATAAGACTGAAAAAATGATTAAGAAAAAATATTTTGTTTGTTTATATATAGTAAAGAACTATGAAATAGTTACTTTTAAATTCAGTTATAGAGAAATTATTAATAAAAGAAATTGCAACTGTAGTTGTTTACTTAGGACTTCAGTTGTTTGGTTATTCAGATTAATAATGTATTTGTTTTTATGTGCAAAATTTTATTTCATGTTTTGATGCTATAAATTTTTTCAAATTATTTTGATCTTAAAATATGCAGTTAATATGCTAGAAATTTAATATTAGTATATATTAAATTATCCAAAATATTACTAAATTTATCCCATTCCTTATTCCTATTCCTAAATTTATTCGTATTCCTTATAGTTTAAGTTCATTTTCAAGATGACAAAATAAAATTTGATTATTTATATATAAGATATCCTTAAGTTATGCCCTTGACTTATGACTACTTGTACTTATGACAGTGATGTCATTGATAAATTCTGTGATTGGTATGCATGTGAATTGCATTGATTAATCTATATACAATGGATTTGTGTATCAAAAGCATCCTTTTTATGTTTGGTTCTTGTAATTTTGTGTTTATATTGTATAGTGTTTAAATAAAGATTACTACAGTAGTTAAAATATATAATAGACTAAGATGGCTTTTTACCTTAGAACAGACACACAGACCGGTCTCCATTGATTTGTTAGTGGTCCACTTTGTGTTATTTTAACAAGTCATGCAATCAACAAAATATTATTTGTAGTTTTGAACAATCATTTTCAAATAATATTTTTTTGATATGAAATTATTTTTACAGTAATTCGATGATGTTTTTAAACAATAAGAAAAAAATTATCATATTTGTAATAATAAACATTTTTTATTTTTACTATATTTTTACGTGTGTGTGTGAAATAGATAATTTAAAAAAATTGTACATGTGCACCAGATAGTACTGCCACTTAACTAAGGTAATGAAAATTTAAAATCAATTTTGTGTTTGGTTACTACAAATGTTGAATTTAACATAAAAAAATTATTAAATCAATGCAATGCCACAAATAATACACAGTTATAAGCTCTCAGTTAAAGTGAAAAACAATTATTTATTGCAGAGTACTTTTGGTTTTTAATAAACCATCATCAGTGCAAATATTACATCCTTTATAACAAAACAAGATGGAATGGTTACTGTAATATAAATCCGATATGTACAATATCATTTTACAGGTAGCAGTATAATAATATAACAAAACAAGATAACCATTCCATCTTGTTTTGTTATAAAGATGTAATATTTGCACTGATGATGGTTTATTAAAACCAAAAGTACTCTGGCAATTAATAATTGTTTTTCACTTTAACTGAGAGCATTATAACTGTGTATTATTTGTAATTTTAAAAAGGAATTTGGATATATATTTTAGCAATCCAATGCCATGCAACAATTAAAAATTCTTTGTTTATTTTTGATTATATTTCTTTATAACATGTAATTAATAAACAGGATATGATATATAACTTTTGTGTTTTTTTTTATAACCTTCTTATAAGTCATAGTGAATCTATGTAGCCCTTGGTCTTAACAAATCTGTGCATCTCTGCCTTAGAACATAATGGCAAAGTTTTGAAGTATGTTGACTTTTTAGGGAATTAAAAATATTTATAATTCATTTTTCCAACTATTTGAAACTCTCTTTTATGAATTTCATTCAGTATTCTAGTAATTTCTTCAATTTTATCATTGAATTATATAAAAAACTACACAAGCACTTCTATTCTTTATATAATTTTTAAGTTCAGGCAATTTGAATTTATCATTGAATCCTATTCAAAATTTTTCAGTTGATGGCTGAGCAAAAGATTAAATATTAATTGCAGATATTTTAAAAATTTATCTTGAATATTTAAATATTTATAAAATTAAAATATGTAGTATCAAAGGAATCTTTACAGGAACATCTATCAACTTTTATTAGTTTTATTATAAAACAAAATATCTTACAATTATGTAATATACAGTCAAACCCTGATAAGATGCCCCCCATTAAGCTGCCACCTTTGCTGACTGCCAAGAAATTTGGCAGAATGGATCTTCCCTGTGTTAATGGAATAGGCAAACCCCAATAAGACGCCATCTGCCAATAGAAATGTCTAAACAAATATTTCTTTCCGCATTGTATTTGTCCTCGCTAATCCATTAAGTGCATGTAAGGTGACTCACATTCTGAAGCAAAATTGTTTATTAAAATATGAAAATTTTTTGTCTAAACAAATATTTCTTTTCGCATTGTATTTGTCCTCGCTAATCCATTAAGTGCATGTAAGGTGACTCACATTCTGAAATTCATCAGTATTGTATTTATTAATGTTTCACTATGCTGCAATGCTCGTGAAAAGCTCCTCTGTTATTTGAAATATGCCAGCCATCCATTGTTGTAAATTATACAGCTTTTAGAAATGTTAAGTTTGTTTGTTAAATAAAAATGTACTGTATTTTATTAAATTTAATAAATTTGGAGTTCATTTTCATTTCTACATCAGATGTATTTTCAATAAACCACCAACCTCAATTACTGTCTTATTGGGGTTTGACTGTAGTTTGCATATAAATAGGTAAGAATTAATCAAAAAATTTTGTTTAAATTTTGCTTTTTTTTTTATTTACTAAGTGTATATAAACTTAGCTTTTTTATATGATTTATTTATATTGAAATTATTAATATATATAGATGTAGTGCAATGTAATGTGTATATATTATTGTGCAATTGAGAGATAACATATATATAAATACATCATGCAATACTTTATTTTTGTTCAATTTTTAGAAACTTTTAGAACGAACCCAAGCTCGTCGAGAAAACCTAAATAAGAAAGAAGCAAATTTAACATCAGTAATGAGAAAAAGAAGGACACCAATGTCAGATACAACAAATTTATCTTCTTCCGATGGTAAAAAGTTATTAATAAAAGTACAAATTATATATTTAAACTAAATTTTATTATTCATATATATAATGTGTATTAAGTTATATTTTAAATTAAAAATTTATACTTGAGAGTTCAATTTAGTTCAGATTGTTATATTTTAAATTAAAAATTTATACTTGAGAGTTCAATTTAGTTCAGATTCTTTTGACTGAAATATCAATTTTTAGAAATAAAATACAGTATTATATAAGTAAATGTGATATCCATATGATTTATTAATCATTATGTAAGTAACATTTTAAAAATTTGGTTAAAAATATATTGATATTTTCATTTTCAAATATTATTGAATAATTTATGAATAATAGTGCAGCTGATAAAGTATTTGAATTAAGACATATGTAAGTACCAAATAAATGTAAGTATCTAATAATGCATACAAATTAGAATTTATTTTGCTTTTTAACTTAATACTGGATTGGATAAAATAATGAAAATTAGATTTATCTCTGTCAATAGTCACTGTAATAATGTGATGATTTCTCATATTGTTAAAATTTTAAATTTATTTTTATTTCAAACTATTTCGTCAGTATAACTAAAATATCATACATTCTTGCTTTAAACGTCAATATAAAGTTAAAACAGCACTTTAAGCAAGTTATTCTTAGATTTATTAATAAATCTAAGAATAACTTGCTTAAAGTGCTGTTTTAACTTTATATATTTCATCAGTATATTTTAAATTTCAAAAAGTACAATCTGTTTAATTGTTAAACAAAATTTATATGAAATTTTATGAATGATGTTATGTAGTATACTAATGATAGCTAGTTAATAAACCAAAAATGTTTTGAAAATAGAAATTTCTTTGTAAATAAGTATTTATTTTTTGTATATATTTTAAATATAACATTATTCATTTTGAATTTTTTTAATTTCATGATTTATTTGTATAATAATAATAATTAATATAATTTAGTTTTTAAATTGATTAATATTGTCAAATTATAAATAAAAATTGTAACATGTATTTTATATCCAATATAAAAAATAAGGGGACCTAATGATTTGCTATAGATGTCAAGGAACTTTCTCTCAGTAGTTCACGATTTTAAGAATGATGAGTCAACTGTTTGATATCTCCTATTGATCATTATTTGGGAATACTGTAAATGGGCAAGACATTCTATTTTATTTAGTAGATTATTCACAAAAAAATGTCATACATAAATGATTTCATAGATACTGCTAACTCTACACAAAATAACTTGCAATCAATATATACATTGCAATAATTGTTATTTATAAAAATTTAAGTGAAGAAATAAAAGATTAGTGGAATACAGACAAAATTATTAAGGTTAATTCTTCTATTTAGTATTAGTCTTAGATTATTGTATCAAAGTTTAAAAATATTACATTTAGCAAGAATGTGTTTTTTTGATGTTCAATTTATGAAGAAATCTCAGGAACACATTGTTTGTAATTAAAGAAATATCTATATTATGCTTTATATATAGGTAATAATATCATGAAAAAGATTAGAATTAATTCATCAGTTATTTATTAATAACAAAAAAAGGACTGCTTTTTCAACTAGAACAGGAAGTAAGCATTTTATTAACTATAATTGCATATCTACAAATAGATATTCCATTCTAACTGAAATCTCATTCCAGTCTCAGTTGGATAGCATACACCTATTAAAATATGATATTACAGAAATTTTGGTTAATTTAATATATTAACAATAACAATATAATTGCAAACAGTGCTCTAAATTTATATTAATCTGAAAGAAAAAATATTCTTCTTTTTTAATTAATAAGACTTATAGTGGTATAGTTTCCATTGTATTTTTTGTCATCTATTAGCAATAAAATGATTAAACAGTTAAGTTATTTATATAGTTTAATTTAGTTTTGTGTTTAGCCTATTAAATTGTATGCTCTTACCTTAATACAGTGATATCTAATTAATGTGGGGCATTTTAAATTTTAATTGATGAAAACTACACTACAGTTGTAACATTGCTAGGCATTACAATATTATTTTGTGACTAATAGTCAGAACATGATTTTGGCTTTGGAAATTTTGATTCTTTTTTTCAAAAAACTTTATTTAAGAAAACTTTTTTAAATAAAGAACTTGCAATTTAATAAGCTGTATTGAAATTAAATTAAAAGATATAAGTAATTTAACTGTTTAATCATATTACTGATGATAATTTTTAAATGATGCCAATAGAATGTATAATTGTAACCTTTTAAAATGGAAATATGATATTTTTTGTTTTCATTAAACTGTTAAACTTTTAGGATCAATATTAATTTAAATCACTGCTTATAATTATATTGTTAATGCAATAAATTAACCAAAAATTTCTGTATTTTAATTTTTAGTAATTGAATGCTATCAAATTGAAAAGAGGTAAAAATGCATATCTAGCCATAGATGTAAAACTTTGTATATTAACCATTTTATTTCTTGCTCTAGTTAAAAATGCTTTCTCTCTTACAAATAATAGATGACAATTTAATGCTCACATTTTTCAGGAAAAAATTATCTATTTAGTATACCATATTTTGTGTCTAATATATAGGATTTTTAAATGATTAATTATAATTAAAAAAAATAATTTTTATTATATATAATGAAAATTAATATTATATATAATAATAACTTTTAATTTTTATGTAGATAATTTAAGTTTACAAACTCAGAAAAAAGAAAGTCCTAAAAGACCATGCATACAAAATGAGAAAGATGATGATACAGTAAATAATGATGCCATTGACAATAAATCACCATATCTTGAAGACAAAGAAAATAGTGATGAAATGGAAGTTGATTCACAAAATTTGTCTGAAACACAACAAAATAATTCAAATAATGGTTTGTTTTTAAGTAATTTAATTAAAATTATTAGTTATATTAAATATATAGTCAGGCAATCCTCAACTGACAAGGATCTGACATACATAGATCTGTACTTATGTAAGGTTAATTTTAGTTAACAAGTTGGGCCTTAACCTGGCTTCTCTTGAAAAACTGGAGATCTGGGACTTGGAATTAAATTCAGATCCTCAAAGATAGTAAGAAATTGCTTTAACATGCAACTTGTGTACTTATTCTTTAATATAATTATTTTTAATGTAAAGTTTTTGTGACCTATTAACACAATATAACATATGCTCCAACATGCTAATATTCAATTTATGTAGGTTTTTGTGAAATGATTCACATAATAAGTTGAAGACTATCTGTATTTAGATTAATAAATTATCACTAAATTATTCAACAATTGAATATTTATTAATAGCATTAACTGATATGCTTAGTATTTACATATTGAGTTTGAGCAGTTTTAGTAAATATAAGAGTGTTTGAATATCTGAATAATCAGCAATTATTTAAGCATCAATTATCTGAATAATTATCACTTAAAAATATTATTGTCTAATTTTAATGCATTGATTGTTATGTTGAAATATTATTTCTGCTCTTTAATGCATTCATTTTTGATTATTTATTTAAAGATACAGTGGTACCTTGCAATGCGACATTTGAATTTCATGGTATGGTATATGAGTGTACATTGGAATTGAGTAATGTCATTTGTTATTTTTCAGTTCTTGTTGAGCTGCTATGTTGTTTGTGTTAATTTTCAATTTTGCATTTTTCGGAAAGTAAAAAATTTCTGCATCCATAGTTATCATTATTTTTTTGAATGAAATGTAAGAATGAGTCCAAAGAGAAATGTCCAGAGGAATAATTTTGAAAAGAAGAACACTTGACTGAGCATAGAGAAGAAGAAAGAAATTGTAGATAAAGTGCATAAAGGTAGAACAATTAAGATGTAACTCAAGAGTATGGTGTTCCTAGGACAACTATGACAATGTTTTGCAACAAAGAGAGATTAAGGTGTCTACTGGAGCAATGAAGGTTTCTGATAAGAATAAATCTTTTATCAATGAAGAGATGGAAAAGCTGCTTCTTATTTGGATTAGAAAAAGACAGATGAGGGGAGATCCAGTAACTCGGGCAATGATCTGTGAGAAGGCTAGGTTAATTTTCAAAAAATTGCAGAAGAAAGCTCCAGGATATACCTCAGATCAAACTGAGGAATTTAAAGCAAGTCAAGGCTGGTTTCACATATTGAAAGGTAGAATAGAATTAAGATGACTTCATTCCAACATTCAAGGACTAATAAATTATGTATATTGTGTATAAAATACTGTATTTTGTAATTTACTGTGTTATACAATAGTAAAATATATATAATAAAGAAAATAATATAGTGTATCTCTCTCACCTTCCCATTAAAGGAAGTGGGATGGGAGTCCAACAACAAATTAATCTATTTTCCATAGTGTTATATGGGAAATATTGTCCTGCAATTTGACAGTTTCTCAATTTGACGTTAGTTCGGCGACAGATTAGTGTTGAATTGCAAGGTACCACTGTATATGCAGTATAGCATAGCAGTAATCTTGAATAAATACAATATTCATTGTTTCTTCAATATATTTTGATTATTATATACAAACTATTTTCTAAATTAATTATTTTTTTATAGTACTTCATACTTTAAAATATAGTACTATAGTAATAACTTTATGTATAACAATTTAATTATAGGCCTAATTATAATTTTTTTGTATAAACTAAATATTCTTGTATATTTGATTGTCTGAAATAACTTTTTTACCCAATAGTTCAAATAATTGATGCTCTACTGTAATATAGATTATATAAAGATAAAAAAATGTCATTAAATCAAGATTTCACTATTTATTATAATAAAATTTTGATTTAATAAGGATTCTTTTAATATTTTCTTGTAATATAAATTATCTTTTAAATTCTGTTTTTAGTTTGTATGTTTGATGCTAGATTGTTATATTTAAATCATATTTAATCAGATTTGTTCAGGAAACACTATTTTATATTTAATTTTTGGCAACTGAGATATATATCTTGAGATATTTATATATATTAGTTTGTTTTTTCACTTCTAACAATTATAGTTATTGAATTAATAAAATTATAAATGCGACATTTTATTCTTTTATCAATTTTAACTTATACAGATTAAATAGATTTGTCTAGGTGTATATTTCAAGAAAAATTGGAAAAAAAAAAATTAAATTTTACTAAAGAAAATATGGCATTATTGTTTAAATATAATAAATGAAAATAATCTAACATTAAATAATAATAAAGTCTGAATGAAAAAATTTCTATAAAATTTCTAATATTCTGTTTATATAAAAATTTTGTTTATATAAATTTCAGCCATATAAAAATTTATTATGTATATTGTATTTTAAAAAATTAATTTCTATAAAATTCTATTTTCAGATAAAACTTCAGCTCCTGACATTACTTCTCATTCTATTGCTAATAATGAATTGCATGAAGAACCAATTACACAGGCACGTTCTAGTTGTAAGAAACGCTTGGCTGCTTTAGCTGCTCATATTAATCAATGGGAAGATGATGTCAGTTATCACTTTCCATCAAAAAGATTTGCTAATAAAACTTCCACTACTAATTCAGTTACTAATTCTGTGATATCTAATAATAATTCTACTAATGATTCAAAAAAAGCTCTAGTTAACAAGATTCACACTAAGCAGAATAGTGATAATTTTAATAGTATTTTATCTTAAGATTCTAATATTAATAATAATAGTTCTGTTTCAACTGGTGGTGGGAATCAAGCTTTAAAATCTATTATAAAGAAAGAAACAAACAAGTCAAAACAACAGGTGAGAAAAGTAGTCGTATGGGATCATGCTATTCTGGAAACTTTGGTGAGTGTGAAAATGACGTAAAATATTTAATGCTAATAATTAAATTCAAACTGATAATCTAGGGAACAAATTAAAAAAAATAAATAATTCACATATTAATTTATTAAAAATATTAAAATCTAAATGTTCCAAATGGCTCAAATTCTTAAACATTAATATTAAAAAAGGAAATTAATGAATAAGTTAAAAATTTTATGAATATTTATTTTGCCTTTTTAATTAATAAATTTAACAAAACTCTGTCTTATGTATTTTGTTTAATAAAATCTTCACTTTTATCTATCTACAATTTTTGTTATTCTGATAGAGATTTTTCAAAATTGTATACATAAGTTTAAAATATAGAAATTGAAATGGAAAATTTATAATTCAATTATGATTTTGAAAAGTTGATTTAAATTCAAAATTAGAAGCTTTTTTATTTTTAATTATTTTGCCACTAACAAACTATTTATTTTGACACACTAACAAATTTATTTTGACACATTAACAAATTTGATTTCAATAACTGCTATATATATTATAGACATATTGCTCATTTGTATTTTTAATTATAATTTAATATCAATATTATTGTGTTTTGATTTTTTTATTGATCATTTCTGTAAAAGTTTCAAGTGATAAATAATGCAATTATAATTAAATTTTTTTATTTTAATGGATTTGAGTTTTTTATGTAAAATTTTTTGTTACATATATATGAATATAGGGCTTAAGTAATGCATTTCAAGTATGTAATGCAAGCGATGATAGTAATTAATTTTGAAAAATCTGTCTTTAAATTTTAATATACTATACTTCTAAAAATGATTTTAGAATAAAAAGTTTTATTATTAAAATATCAGGTATATATAGTAGATTTTCAATTATTGGGTTGTTCGGAAAGTAATTTCGTTCTTAAGCAAACTTTATACAGGGGATTAAACCATAACCAATTACCCAAACAAATCTAGCCAAACTCCCCCTGGCGGATAAAGTCCATATTAAATTTTCTAAACCTTAGAAATTCTAAATTAATTAATTAATTAATTATTAATCCAACAGATGGTGGCACTGTAGCTTAAATTTAATAAAATAATAATCGTTTAGAAAATTTAATCTGGAATTTATTCGCCAGGGGGAGTTTGGCTAGATTTGTTTGGGTAATTAGTAATTTCGTTTTTTTCCATGAAAATGTACAACAATTTTTTTATAGTATATAAATATTTTATTTAATTATATATTGACCATTTTGGTCCAACACATGTTGCCTTCTTTCTGGTAGTAGCATGATTCCATGCTCATAGAATTTCTGATCTTTTCTTGCAAAAAATTGAAACAAGTGATTTTTGACATTCTCATTTAAACTAAGTGTTTTACAGTGTAAAGAATTTTGTAAAGACCGGATTAAGTAATAATTGGAAGGTACCAGATATGGCGAATATGGTAGCATATCCCATCCAATCTGTAACAGCTTCTGGCAAGCCATCAAACTTGTATGAAGTTCGGTATTGTCATGATGAAACATTATGTCTTTTCTGTTAATCAATTCTGGCCGCTTCTGTTTGATGGAATCGTTCCGTTTTTCTAATTGGTGGTAGTACACTTCCGAATTAATTCTGAAATTGTCTGGAAGAAGCTCAGAAAAACAATTCCCTTGAAATTCCACCAAACAAAGAACATCGGTTTTTTGATGAATATGGGGTCTCGGAGTGCTTTGATCTGGCTCATTTCTTCTGCTCCATGATCGCTTGTGTTCAACTTTGTTATAAAGAATGCATTTTTTATCAACAGTTATGATCCGCTTCAGAAAGAAGTCATTTTCTTCACGTTTGAACAGCAAATCAGATATCGATGCGATGGAGCAAATCTTTCTTTGAGAACATGCGGAACCCAAATATCAGCGTTTCATCTGATCATGAATGGTTGAATTCAAAAAATCCAATCTTGTAGCAATTTTTGATGTTGTTATTAAGCGGTTTGTTTCAACCAATATTTTTATTTTGTCATCATCAGCTTCAACTAACCTTCCAGCACATGGTGCACCTTTAACATCAAAATTATCAAAATGAAATTTTGCAAACCAGTTTTGGCACTGGCATTCGATTAACACTTCTCCCTACATTTCACAATTCTTTCTTGCTTGAACAATGTTCTTATGTTTTCAGTAATAAAAAAGTAAAACATGCCAAAAATCTCCATTTTATTTTCCATTTTTGATAGGACAAAAAAAAAAAACAACTGCATAGAATGAAAAAGAATTTTTTTTATAAACAAAAAATATGTACAAAATCAAAAAAAATTGTTATAAATATGCCTTGAAATGTCAGTCAAAATTTAATAATATGGCTTAGAATAAAATTGACAGGAAAAATACAACTAATACCATCTGTCAGAAAAAAACGAAATTACTTTCCAAACAACCCAATAATTGGGGAGCAAGGAAAGTAATTTCTCTGGATAATCCATAAAATTAGTAAAAAGTTAGAATTATGAACAATATGCATTTAAAATATAAAAAAATTGTATACCTATGATACATATTTTTGTGTACTTAGTTTCCTTTTGAATAAATAGAAGTTTATTTGCAACTCTGAATGGCTGAATGAAAAATTAAATTATGTATCAACTTGACTATGCCAGCAAGAAATTGTTTTGCTCGGCATAGTCAAGCTGAGCCTCATCTGAGACGGTGCATGATGAGATTTGTTTTGTTATCAATAAATTTTCTTCTATATCATCTGAATCTTTTCTTCTTTTTGGCTCTTCTTCATTCATATTCTTTCATACTATTTTGTCATCAGACAGTATTTCTTGGGCAAATAAACTTTTATATGTATCAAATCATAACTTTATTATCATATAAATTTTCTAAACCTTCAATTTATCTTAAATGATAAAATACATTATTGTTAGTCAAAACATGTTTTTTTTTATTCTCTGATTAATTTTCAATCTTAAACAAATCCTAAATATTTGAGAATCTACTGTATAAAATTTAATAAATAAATAGAATAATAATTTTTTGACTTGATAATATTTTTAACTTTTTTAATAAATGTTACTCTTATTTTAGGAATGCCAAGGATTTACAAAATCTCCTTCTAGATCAAAGTTAGAATATGATTTTGTAAATAATTCTTCAAAAGTATTAGCAGAACCAGTATTAGAATCTGTACAAGAAGAAATTTCTTCAGATTCAAATACAGAAACATTTAATAGTAAAAATAAATCAGTTGAAAATTCAGGTGAAATAAAAAATTTATTATCTAAGTTTATTTTTAAAATGCTTTATAATAATAATACATATCAAATATAAATTTATCCAAATAATCCTGATTAATTTGCCTTAATTAATCCTATAAATTTATTAATATGCTAAATTTATTGTTTTTGAAAATTACTTTTATTTTATAGAAAAATGCAGTGAACTAATCAATAAGGATGTTGATCCTGCTGAGTTGCCCTTATCAGCTAGAAGAGCTCTGTTTGAAAAAGCTCTAATTCATGGTAATAGCAATAAGAGTACTAATTTTGAAAATCCAGAAAAGCTTTCAGTTGCAGAAAGAGCAGCATTGTTTGAGAAAAATTCTGGATTGTGCTGTGCAAAAACACCAAATTTTCAAAAAAATAATCAAAATAAATATAATGAATCTTTAAGTAATCGTAAAAATGAAATTTCATCAAATGATTTATCACAGAAATCAGGATCTATTCAAAAATCTTCAACAGCATCTGTGGTTAATGGTAATTAAAATTTTATATTAACTAGATAATTTCTAAATAGTATTAATAATTTTATTTTTATCTTTAGAATTATCTACTCCCAATTCACCAGTTAAACTTTGTAATTACACTCGCAAACTCCAACATCAACTGCTAGCGACTAAAGATGAAAGCTGGCAAAATAATGAAATTAGTATGAAGACAAAAGTTGAACGTCAGAAGGAAATGGCAATTTTATTGAATCGTTGGGAGTGCGCTTCTAAAACAGAGAATTCTGATAATGTAAGTTAAAATTTTAAATATAGATATTATTTATATAATTTTATTAATTTAT
>AYEL01086708.1:0-10869 GCA_000484575.1 Olivierus martensii
CTTTTTATTCATATAAATAAATCTTAGATTCATGAGAATAAGAAACTCATAATGAATTTTTCAAATTTTTCTCAGGAATTTACAATCCAAAATTATATAAAATTACTAAATTAAGCTTTTTTAAAATAGGAATATTAAAATATATTAATTCTTCTCCTTATTAAAAATAGAGAAAATATTTAGTGCTTTTAAATATTTTTGACAGATAAGACATTCATAGATACTATATTGAAAAACAGTATAGTTGTATGAAAAAGGAAGAGAACAGTTATAAACTATATTTTATGAAAAAGATCTGCAAGATAGGTATAAGTCAATGTCATAATAATTACCTTACAACATCCATGATTATGGAAGATCTTCAATTTGAAGAGCATTTCATATTATAAAATTTAAGATGAGCTCAGTTTCTGGGCTGTTTCAGAGAGTTCATAAGTTTCAATTATGTTTCTGATATAAAAGATAACATATAGCTAATAATGACTGTAGACTGTAATGTTTATAATATATACAGGGTGTAAATTATCTCCTTCAAAAAAAACTACACTACGACGTAGACGAAATTCAGGCGATTAAAGTGATATAAGACACCTGGGATCGCAAATCGCAAGCAATGCCGTAAATTGAACATCAAACTAAGTTTAATGGCGTGGGCTTCAAATGATGGTAGCGTTCTTGGTACAGTCGTCTTGCTGCCAGTGCACTAACTCGTTGTTGTCAAACTGATCCATAAGAACAGTGTACCTTGTTGAACTGGTTAAACTAAATTAATCAACAGTCAACGGTGCAATTTTTCTGCAATGACTTAGCAGCTCTTCTTTTTCGCCCCGCCTGGGCTTGCGATTTGCGACCCCAAGTGTCTTATATCACTTAAATAATCGCCTGAATTTCGTCTACGTCGTAGTGTAGTTTTTTTGAAAGAGATAATTTACACCCTATAAATATACACACGCAGTCAAACCCCAATAAGATGCCACCATCCGTTTGGGGATGATTCTGGCAGTTAATCGGGATTGGCGGTTTATCGAAAACATGTAGTATAGAAATGAATATGAATTCCGAATTTACTAAATTTAATAAGATATAGTACATTTATATTTAGCATCAAAACTTAAAATTTCTAAAAAAAACTGTATACTTTACAGTATAATACCCTATATGTACAATACTACATAGAAAATATGCCTATCTGCTGTTCTGACCCTAATATTCCTCCATCTCTCCCTCCTGCTGGTTACAAATGAATCCAGAGAACTTTTAATATTGTATATACAGTACTGATGAATTCGGGATGTAAATCACCTTACATAACTCTGGCGGATTAATGAGGACAAATACAATACCAAAAAGAATATTTGTTGAGATGTTTCTACTGGTGGATGGCGGATGGCATCTTATTGGGGTTTGCTTATTCCATTAACATAGGGAAGATCTGTTCCACTAAATTTCTTGGTGGTCATTGAGGGTGGCAGGTTAACGGGGAGTGTCTTATCGGGGTTTGACTGTATATAGATATTGTCAGTGGATTATATCATCACCAATATGATGATATGCATATGTATTGTTAGTAAATATCTTTTGAAGAATCTTAAAAAAAATGTAATAAATAAAATAGTAATAATATAAGACATCTTCATTAAATGATTTAAAATTATTGATACTTTGAAATTTATAATCAGCAATTCCTGAAAGAAGTAATGCTTATTTTTCAAATGTTTTTTCTTTATTTTGGAATTATTTTGAAAGTTAAAGGATTAAAACATCAAAATTATTTTTAATAATATAACTTGGCATGGTTCTATGTTGGCATTAAATCGGCACATAGAGCATTATAATTTGGCTTTATCTCAGTTTACAAGATCTTGCTTATAGGAATAAGTGTAATTTCTGCCAAAATTTTGATTTACAAGTAACAACTGCAAAGCAAAAAGTTTTAAATCACATATTGCATGCCTTATTGATATAGAAGAATACATAAAACATTCCTATTAAATTTGGAAACATCACACAATTATATTTTACATATAACACTTCAAATTTTAAATATAGGCATAGCTCATTGAAGTGATTATGTTCTAGACCACAACTATAAAGAGAATCATAGTCTTTTTTTTTTTTAATTTGCTGATGCCTATAAAGCCTGAACACATATTTACACTATTATTTGATATACTTATTCTAGCTTGTAAGTATTATTTTGCAAATAATTTTCATTTTGAGATATAAAATAAAAACATGGAATACAATTATGAAGTGCTATATTAGAAAAAGTCTGTAAAGTGAGGTTTATCTGTAATTTTAATAAATATTTTTATTTATAATTTAAATTGTTTATTTCTTTTAAATACAGATATACCTCACTTTTTGGTGCTTTTCAATTATATTCCATATTTTTATTTTATAACTTAAAAATTATTTGCAAAATAATATGTAGTTTGTTTTTGATATATTTATTCTAACACACAGATGGGCAGGATGTGGAGTCATCTTAAAAAACTAAAACTGTAAGATCCAGAATCAAATCTGGATCCTCTAAGATAAGTGAATGCTTTAAAATGCAGTCATTTAGGGATGTTTTTAGGCTTAGTGAACTTAATAATAGTATAAATATGTTTTTAAGCTTTTACATGAATTAGGAAATGAAAAAGGCCGTAATTTACTTTATAGCAATAGTCTGGAACATAACTGCCACAATAATGAGGTATACCTACATTAAATTATAAATATCATAACCAACAACTTGTATTCTGTTAAATCTAAATATAAAATATAAATTTTCTTAAAAAAATTTTAAAGTCTGAATATCTACATGCAGGTATCTAAGCATATTCCAAATCCTGATGCCAGCTGTTTGATGAATATTAAAAATTAGCGTGCTTTAATTAGATTTATGTACTTTTATGTTATATGTGATGATATCACTTTCAGACTTTGTATTGAAATATATAGTTAAGAATTTTGTTCAAATGTTTCCTGTTTTAAATTGAATTTCTCTGCAACTTTATTTTAAAAGACATTTCTAGAAATATTCTTGAAATGAAACAGTTGACTTAATAAGATTATAGACCAAATGATGATCATTATTTCAAAGCCATTGATGGAAGCCATCATAAGTTGTTGCTCCTTGTATAATATAAGTTTGTTTTTCTTTAGACAAAACAATAAGTTATAAAACATAAAAGTTTGAATATTTTATATTGAAACAAATTTTTTAGAAAATCTTAATAAATTGATATCATTACTAGAAATTTAATTGCTTTACAATTTATCATATTAATAAAGAATGTTAAATTATTTTGAAAATCTAAGATCAATAAAAATGTTTTATGATTGATTAAAATTTTTAAGAGATTAAATATAGTTTAATTAATAATAATATAAGAAATAATATTGTAGATAATTTTTTTATATAAAATTACTATTTTTTAATCTATTATTTTGAAATACTCTCCATAAATATTTTTATTTAAAGAAAATAATTAATAATTCCATATAATTTATTGTTTTATTTATAGAAAAATTTAGTTGAAATACAAAATCCTCCTTGTGATAATCAAACATCAAATAATGTAGCCATTTCTCCAAAATCACCATTGCCTAATGAAAATCATAACAATGAATCTAATTCAAAGGAAATATTTAAAGTATGTGAATTCTATTAATATTTCTTAAATTAGTTTTAAAATATTTTTTAAAAGTATGCTATTTTAAAAATTGTCAGGATGATAGAATACAACACACTGAAAGTAATATTGATAATTCTGAAGAAATTCAAGATGATTATGATGAGACATCCATAGAAGAAGAGGAACCATATATAAAAGATAATGATGATGATGGAAATATTAAAAATACTTCAAATTTAAATGAAAGTGAAGTGATAAGTCAAGCAGTAGCTGTTTGTGAAGAGATTGATGATTTATTGGATGATGCCTTAAGTGATGATGAATCAAGCAATAGCACTGAATCACCTATTCTTGTTCATAAAAGTATTGAAGTTCCTCAGGTAATTTTTTATAGAAAATTTTTTGTGGAACTAGAACTAATAAACAATAAAATCTGAATTATTAATTGAATTGATTAATAATTAATCAATTTCATAAACATATTATGTTGAACTTATTATTTCAATGAGTTAATAATAATTTGTTTATGGATTAATTAATTGTTTAATCAGTTCATAGAAATCTTTTGATTAAAGAAATATAATTTTTTATCTTAGAAAATTGCAATAATTACCAATATTGATAATGCTAAACTTTTAATATTTTCATTATTAGCTACACAATAGATATTGTATATTAATTACTAATATTCAATATTGTATGTATAGCTTATTAATTTATTGTTTGCTTTTTTTGTATATTAATTAACACCATTAAGAATTTAATAGTAAATTTATTTGTAAAAAAATAATACAATTTATTCTAAATATACAAATTAAAAATGAAACAAATTATTTTAAATATATGGAAATTTAATATTTTGAAGATTTTCAATCTCATTTGACAATTCTTGCCTTTGGCCAAAAAATAGAAACTGACATTAAAACTGTATATACAGTAAATAAATTTTTAATTATGGTATATTTATTTTCATAGATTTTAATGTTAAATAATTTTTATAGTACAAAAGTTCCTCTAGTTATGAACATAATTCATTCATAAGCTTTGTTTGTAAATTGAAAAGCTTGAATTGAAATTTACTCTTATATTAAACACTGTGTATATTATTCTGTAATATCTGCTATTGATTAGATCAATTTAAAATTACTTTTCAAATCTCTGAAATAAAAATCAGATTGTAACACAAAATGATTTCTTTTTGAAACTTTACTATATTGTAATAACACATAAATAACAATATAATTTTGTAACAAACTTGCTGCTAGAACATTTTGGTATTGCAAAATGTAAAAAACTTATACAATTTTTACTTTTTACTAAAATTTGAAAAAAAAAAAAAAAAAAAAAAAAAAATGGAATGTTTGTGTCTGTAAAAACATGAAACTTTGATTTTTAACTAGAAGAAAATCAGTGCTATAAAAATGCAAATAAATTTCCATAAAACTTTTATTTATTATTTTCAGACTCCTAAAGCTAAACCAGTAAGCCCACCTAAAATTAAAACTAAACCTTTAAGTCCACCAGTATCAAATAAAACATCAGTAGCTCCACCAGCAACAGAATCTTTGCCAACATCTATTATTGACAATGGTGAAGAAGTTCCATTACTGCATACAATAAGTTTTTATCGTCGAAAAATGCATGAACAGCAACTTTCTACTCCTGTGAAGAAAATTGTTAGGAAAGAAGAAATATATAGTCCTCCATCACCTGACGAAGAAAGTAGAATTGCAACAATTCAACAGAAAATAAAAGTAATTTTAAAAATTATATAAAATATTTTTTAATTTGTGTGATGTATAATGTGACTTGCTAAAAAGAGACAGTAGATTCTCATATAATATTGGTTCATATAATACAGATTTCTATAATGCAATGAAAAATTTATAGCAGTGTTTCTATAATATCATAAAACAGTCCTGTACAACTTGGTAGTTATATTTGGCATTTTACACTGTAATTGGAATTACCACATGAAATATTTTTCTAATTTCATATTATTTGTGAATAAAATGTTTCAATTAAAAAATTAACATAAAAAATCTAATATAAATAACAGATATTAAAAAAATAAAAGTTATTTTACATAATTTATCTGATCAAATCATGGTGGCCAGAGGAAGTGCTATTTATTCTTCATGGTCTATCATTTTAATTTTTCCAGTTGATAGCAGATGACAAAATGTCTATTAACCTAATGGTATTGAATAATAATGCTAAATACTTGTTTGAAATGTTATATTTATGAATGTCTGTTGCAATTAATATTCATATTTTTTGATATTTAATTTTTATATAACCTATGTGGCACAAATTCATATAATGTAGAATGTAGCCCCAGCATTATATGGGAGGCATTTGTACAGAAAATCCTCCATATTTACGAATATGCTTATTTGTGGTAAAATTATTAGTAACCATTTTTCAATATTAGCAAGTCAAAATTTATTTATCTGTAGTTACAGTTAAGCCAACCTGGTAATTTTTTAACTTACTATCATTTGTGAGAGGTGCATAGAATGAAATTTTAATCTGAGACCTTCTTGTATGTAAGCTACTAAAGTTCTAGTTATAAATGAGAAACAGAATTTATCCACTTTGTGTTTGTATGTGAGTTAAGCAGAAACTAAGGGATGTATTTTCATAATTTCCTATTGCATTTTCTTTTGATAGAATTTTTTTAATGTTATCTTTTGCCTCCTATATTATTCTCATTTTTTCAATGGAGTCTTCTGAATATAGCCCTTTATACCTTTTAAAAATAAAATAAACTTCTGGACTTAATAATTGGATACCTTCAGCTAAAAAATACTGAAGGCACATTTTCTCTTTGACCCTTTGTGAAGTTAGTTGTTAATCATTGATATATATAGATAGGCCTCAATTAGTGCGAATTCGAATAATGCGATTTTGATTAGTGAGACTTATAAAATTGATACCGTTTTCAGTGAGTGCGAGCAAATATTCAATTAATGCGAGTTGTAAGCATAGACCAGTCCAGTTACTGCGAGCAAATATTCGATTAATGCGAGTTGTAAGCATAGACCAGTCTTTACGAGCAAATATTCGATTAATGCGAGTTGTAAGCATAGACCAGTCTTAGTAATAATTGTTAATTGACATCTTTTATGATGTCAATTAACAAATTACCGTAATTTTCGGTTATTAAAACCGGACGAAGAGCAGTCCAAGAACAGTCACACGATTTTGAAGGGGTGAAACATCAGAAAGATGGGCTTTTTGCCGTTAACTGTTTAACATTACTGTACTATTATTTAGCTTTGCTATCGTATACATACAGTATAGTACAGAATTTTCTCTTTAAAAAAGAATCGAATTTGAAAAAGGGAAAAATCATAAAGATGGGCATTTTTGCCATTAGTTATTAACATTACTGTACTTATTATTTAGCTTTGCTATCATATATATACAGTATAGTACAGAATTTTCTCTTTTAAAAAGTATCGAAATATACAGTATAGTACAGAATTTTCTCTTTTAAAAAGTATCGAAATGGAAACTATAATCATCATATACATACAGTATAGTACAGAATTTTCTCTTTTAAAAAGTATCAATGGATAAAAGAGAAAGAACATTTTTGATGATAAAACAGGAAACGAAAAAAAGAAGAGGTTAGTGATTGCTAAAGCAAAAAATGGATGTGATTGAGCGACATAAAAGTGGCACTCAAGTTCCTATAGACAGGAAACGAAAAAAAGAGAAGTGATTACGCTACAGCAAAAAATGGAATGGATGTGATTGAGCGACATAAAAGCAGTCATGCTAATTCTAAGATAGGATATTGAGCGACATAAAAGCATTCTTTGTTAAATTTTTTGTAAATAAGGATATCTTTACAAAATTATTTGCCTATTATATCGCTGTGCTACGAATTATTATTTTCTTATTATTTGCCTATTTTCTTAAATTTTTTTAAATAAGGATATCTTTACAAAATTATTTGCCTATTATATTGCTGTAAAATAAGGATATCTTTACAAAATTATTTGCCTATTATATCGCTGTGCTACTTTATTATTTATTTTGTTTTGTTTATTATCTGATTTCTTTATTTAAAATAAAACTTGTGAAAAAATTGTTTTTGTTAGCTTTTGCTGTCATATTCTGCTAGTAAACAAATAGAAATTATTATTTATTTTGTTTTGTTTATTATCTGATTTCTTTATTTAAAATAAAACTTGTGAAAAATATTTGTTTTTGTTATCTTTTGCTGTCGTATTCTGCTAATAAACAAATAAGTTTTGTTATCTTTTGCTGTCGTATTCTGCTAATAAACAAATAGAAATTTGTTTTTTTTTATCTTTTGGTGTCGTATTCTGCTAATAAACAAATAGCGTTTTTGTTATCTTTTGGTGTCGTATTCTGCTAATAAACAAATAGAAGTTTGTTTCATCATCTTTTGCTGTCGTATTCTGCTAATAAACAAATAGAAAACTTGTACTCATTGGTTCATTAACTTCGCTTATTAATGCTATCTGGAACTAATTTAATTTGCTGTCATATTTTGCTAATAAACAAATAGAAAACTTGTTAAAAATTTCTCATTGGTTCGTAACTTCGCTTACTAGTTCTACCTGATTCAATAAAGTTGCAATGCTTAATCACAAATCGGACTATTCACTCAATTCTTAACCCAGAATTGGTGGCCAGGCGGCACTCAACTTTCGCTTTCGATTCGGCGGTTGGGGTATGAGACGCAATTCCTGGTAAGTTATTAATTTAGATGATGAACAATGATGTAAAATATGAAAATAAATATTTATTAAACAGTTAGTGTTAAGTTAGTATTGTGGTTATTCATCGTGAGGTTAGCTAATGGCCGGAATCTCGCAAAACAAGAACCAATTACTTCGAATAGTGCGAGAAATTCCTGGAACCAAATATTTGCACTAATCGAGGCCTACCTGTAGTTTGACTTGACTGTTGTAATGTAGGACTGCTTGTTATCATGATAGCTTTTAAATGTAAAGGAAATGAATGTTCTAGTTTTATAAAAAGAAAATGATTTTTTTTACATAGAAAATTGAATTCAATAAGAAAATGGTATGATGTAAATGTTGTTGTCTGAATTTGGCATGAATATATGCAAAGTTTGAACTCTGTTATGGCTGCTTAAACTTTATTTACAATATGAATACATGATATTTCATAATTTATTAATATATATTATAAAACTATATTTAATGTGAATAATGTTCAAGTTATACAATTTTAATCTAAAAAATATTTGGAGAAGAGTAATAATTATTATTTTCAGGAACAAAAAAAAATCTCATCTGTTTTTAAGACAAATATTCATGAATTCACTATTCATGGTGCTTTCCAAGAACATAACCCTTGTGAATTCAAGAATTTATTGTATATGCTAAAAAAAGAAATGCTTATTAACTTTTAATTAAAATTTTAATTGATTGCATAATTAGTTTAGTTTCATAATAACATAGCAAAATAAAATTTTAGAATTTGAATTTTTAATTTAGAATTAATATTATAATATTTTTAATGCAACAATTCTATAAAATTGTTACATATAATAAATATTTAAATAGGAAATAAAAAGTTAAATTAAAATTTAAATATTGTAATACAGTAGACTCTCTCTTATCCAGTCTTGCTCTAACTAGCCACATTTTTATCAAATTGTTAGCAGAAACAAAAATGAAAAAGACTGTCATTTGGAAGAAAAGAAAGTGCTTGAAATTATGAGGAGTTATCTTGTTGTTTAATATATTTTATCTGATATTGATTATAATTCCTATTAAAAAATGACATGATTTTGTTTCAGAAAATGAATTTAAATCAAAATGATAGATTAAAAAAAAAATCTATAATCTTTAAGTAAATATTACTTAGATAAAATTTATAGCTTTTAAATGAAATAAAAAAATATACTATATATAACATTATATATATATTTATTTAATTTACAGCTTATAAATGATTTTATGTATTTTTTGGATTAATTGCCATTTGTTTATCTGACTTGAGGGTTGCTCTCGAAGAGCTTAATTAATAGCGAGTCTATTTATGTTATAATAATTGAAATAAAATGAATATATTTGTTTTGTCTATATGTAATAATTTCTAATTCTTTTATTATTTTAAGTGTATTTGTGATTAAGCTTACAATATAAAACTTTAATAAGAGTTTGAAATTGTGACAAATTGGAATGATGACAAATCCATAATCTAAATTAGACAAAGTTATTTAATAAATTTTTTAAAAACAACTTTGACTAATTTTTATTACAAATACTGATATATTTTTATCTAGGTACTTCAAGATGAAATATTATCACAACAAACTATTATAAGTCAAGCAACTCAAGCTTTAAATCTATGCCATGCTACTACAGAATTTTTTGGTTCTACTGAACAAGTTGAAGGAGAACGTTTGTTGCTTATAGCTAGTAAGTCTTCTTCTTTATATTTAATATACAGTATAGTTATTTGATTTGGAAATTAAATTAATTGTAAACTACTTTACAGCTCAGAGAAGACAGGCATATTTGAATGAAATTCAGCGTTTAAAAACTGAAGGAGTATTGAAAAAGAATTTGGAAAATGGTATGGGAACACTAACTCTAACAGATATAAGCTTAGGAATTAAGCGTGAGTTTTTAGCAGCCCAAACAGAAGGAAGACTGGGTAATAATATAATTTATTTTTGAATTATTTCTTTAAATTTACTTGGTTACTTATTTTCTCTTTTTCTTTTTAGATAATAATGTGCATTATTTTATTTGTCTTATTCGTTATGGAGCTCAATTGATAGCAACTCAAATGCTATCAACTGATGGAATTACTGGAAATACACTCAATTATACAAATTACATAACATTAAGAGAATTAGAAAGTGATTTTTGTATTTCTTTTGAAGTATTTGCATTAGTATGTCTGCTTTTTCTAAACTTTTGAAATATCTTATCTTAAAATTAGTATAAATTCTAATAGTGTTCAAATGTTAAATTTTTTGAATTATTAAAATGTTAATAAAAAATTATGAAAATAGAATGAACTCTGAAATTTTTTGAATATTTTTAAATATAGCAAACAAAGAAAGAAATGATTTCTCATGACAAGAAATATCATATTAAAAAGGTAAACATTTATATAAATTATATATATATAATATATAATAATTACATATCAAATATGTTTTAGGAACACAGCAAGCTTAGAATAACTCCAAAAACTAGAAAAGATTCTAAATTAACAT
>AYEL01086709.1:0-70401 GCA_000484575.1 Olivierus martensii
ATTATTTAAAATATTTAACAACGAATTTTTATTAACAGATTATTATATTTATTATTATTTATTACATTCAAATTACAGACATACTCGTACATCCGATCATTAAATCGCAGTCCTTATTAAGTTATAGTGCCACCTGCGGATTTTGTCTTTTTAGAGAAACTATAATTTTAATTTAATTTTTATATTATGAATAATGAGAGAGCTTTTTCTCGTTAGATTTTTCTAATGATACCTTAGGAATCGGTAGTGGTTCGACTGCAAAAGGGATATCCAGCCAACCACGTTTCACTATTAATATATATGATTTGTATGATTCATTTTTAATTTTTCGTGGCACACTGTCAAAGGTTTGGCGGTACACTAGTGTGCCGCAGCGGTTGAGAACCACTGGTCTGGAATATAACTGCCAGAATGATGAGATATATCTGTATTAGAATAGATTAGGTTTTTTAAGATGCCATATCTGGCCACAGGTGCATTAAGTTCATCAGGCTGGTGTCAACTGTAAAGTTAAAGGTGGGATTCAATAGGTTGTATCTGGACTCTCCTGAAAACTGGAAATATGGGGCATGGAAATGAACCCAATCTTCCAAGATGGCAAGTGACTGCTTTACCAAGTAGTCATCGACTATATTGTTATGCCTTTGTGAAACATTAGTACTGTATAGGATATGTCCTGTGGAACAGCAATGGTATTGATAAATTTTGTGATTGATTAATGAAATATTGATAAATTTCAGTTAAATCACAAAATTTAAGAATTTAATCTTCTCTCAGCAGACACAAAGGAAGATTAATCATAAAATGGTATGATATACATAATACAAGAATCAGACATAGAAAGTATGCTTTATGATAGTGGTGTGTGATGATAAATATTGGTAGCAGGAAATCCATAAATTTTAGACATTTTCAATTTATGACTAGTCCAACTTATGTTGTCAGGATTTGAACTGAACCCCATCTTAAATAAGGAGTACTTGGACATATTTTAAAAATGATGTTGCAATATGAATATACTGGGTGTTTTCGAGCACCCATACATCTTTTTTTCTCAGAAACGCGATGAGATAGGAAGTAGGGGAAAAAAGTTTGATTACCAAAGTATACTTGAAGAATTGAATGGGCATGATAAAAATTTTGTGGGCCCATTGGAAGTAGGGGCACAAGGGGTCAACTATGAAAACCGATTTTGGCATAATTGGATCGAACTATGAAAAACAAACAACTTTTGTTTTGAAAGTTTTTTAATATCACTTTTGGATTGTGAGATATCACAAAAAAAAGATGCTGCTCCGTGTACCACCGATTGGGTTATTCAAGCAATAATAAAAGGAAGATTCTGACATAGGGCATCTGTGTACATCCATGGCACTCATAAAGGGCTGAAACAAGTCCAGAAACCCTTCTTGAGTATGGCTCCATACTGAACTGTGATGGCGAGACTTGTAACACCTGCGGTTCGAGTGCTACTGCAGAGTACCAGAATTCGCCTTAAATCTGCATATTACTGCTCTTTGCTGCTTCAATAATGTTTGGCAATGTACACAGATGCCCTCTGTCTGATTTTTATTCTTCTTACTGCTTGAATAACCCAATTGGTGGTACACGCAGTGACATCTTTTTTTTGTGATATCTCACAATTCATAAATGATATTAAAAAACTTTCGAAACAAAAGTTGTTTGTTTTTCATAGTTCAATCCAATTATGCCAAAAATCAGCATTGGTTTCTATTGGAGATTTCATAGTTGACCCCTTGTGCCCCTACTTCCGATGGGCCCACAAAATTTTTATCATACCCATTTGATTCTTTAGTTTTACTTTGGTAATCAAACTTTTTTTCCCTACTTCCTATCTCATCATGTTTCCGAGAAAAAAGGGTGGTACGGGTGCTCGAAAACACCCGGTATATTAGCCTTGAACATGATGCAAAATTGTTTGAAATGTGTATGGGTAGTTTGACTTTACAAGTTTATTGAATAATTTCAGATTGAAAATAAAATAAGAACTCAAGAATCGAGTCCTCATAGACATAATGTTAAAATCAAAAGGTCTGTTCTCAGCAATGCAATTTGACTAAAGTAAAATTAAGGCCAACAAAATCATTTATGTAAAAAAAATGAAGACAACTTTAAAATCAAGCAAATTATTAAATGTTAAATGAATTTTTTTCATTATTGGCAGATGAGCTTTTATGTAAATGAACTACACTCAAACCTGTTTTTATGCAGTCCTTTTTTGTGCAAATTAAAAAAAATTCCATCAAATGCATATTATGAATAAAAATTAATTAAAATGGCATATAAAAAAAATTCCATCAAATGCATATTATGAATAAAAATTAATTAAAAAATGTAATTTAAAGAGAAAACAACATGCAAATTAAAAAGAATCCAACACATGGCCCACCTGATATTACTGTACTTATACATATTGTGCCATCTAGTAATAATAGTTGATAATTGTCCTGTGATTAATGTACATATCTCTTGATAGAAAAGTTCTGGTATGTAAATTCAATTTTTTCTTGTTTGGAAAACAAATTTCAAGCTACATTGTGAGGTTTTGAATTACATATTTTCTTTTTTTTATGTGAATTACATTTTTTTTTTGTGGGATTTACTGCATAAAAAAATTTTTTTAAAACGTGTTGCAAATGATATATTTTACAGCTGCTTACGAAGTTTCAGGATATTTTTTTTTTTGGGTGTGGGATTTACTGCATAAAAAAATTTTTTTAAAATGTGTTGCAAATGATATATTTTACAGCTGCTTACGAAGTTTCAGGATATTTTTTTTTTTATGCGGTCCCTATCCCCACACAAAAACAGGTTTGAGTGTACTAAGTTTCTGTTAAGGCAGAAATTATTTACATATGGCAATAAAACCAGTGTGCGCTGATACTGATTTTTGATGATTTTCAATTTTGTAGCAAATGACTGCTTTTGCTACAAATTGGCAATAAAACCAGTGTGTGCTGATACTGATTTTTGATGATTTTCAATTTTGTAGCAAATGACTGCTTTTGCTACAAACCCAATCATAATGTACTGTATAGTCATGTATGAAATTTAAAATTTTTTATGAATACTTAGAATTTATTTATAGCAATTAATGTTCATATTTTCAATATTTTTAGAACCTTTTTATGAATACTTAGAATTTATTTATAGCAATTAATGTTCATATTTTCAATATTTTTGATGTTTCGTATTTGAGAAAAAACTTGTTAAGCAGGAACTCAAATTGAGAAATATTCGTATTCAGTGTTTGATGAATTCTATGTTTGATTTTATACTGTAAGTTCAGTATTGGAAGCAATTGCTGAACTTAATTCACAGATCATGATAAAAATATTTTTCGATTGCTCTCTTAAACATATTTATGACAGTAATTCCAAAGAATAAATAATTTGATTGCTTTGGATTCAGTTTATAACTCTATTGTAACACTGCAATAAATTTTTTTGATAAAACAGGCAGTAATAATATGGAAGTTTGTGTTGTCTTTTATAAATCAGCTGGGATGACCAGATGTTAAGCAGTTGCTTACCACATTAAAGATTGTGCCCCATATGACTATTTTTTTTTTTGAGAGGGATCAAGACTCTGTTTTTTTGAACCCCGTCTTTAACTTTCTCATTATGGACTAACTAACACACATGATTGAATCAAATGCTATCATGAATGTTGGCCAGCTTGTAATGACTCTAAAAGTGGCTGCTACAAACCTTTGTGTGATTCAGTGGTGTAATTCAAACCTAACCTTAACTTTTGTATTATAAAATGTGTTCTGACGTTGCACCAATATTCTAAATAAGTATAGGATTTAGTTTAGCTATATGAATACAAAATTATTTTACAGACAATGGTTTCTAAAATTTCTAATTATTCTTATATCCATTATATATACAACTGCATGAAGAAATTGATAATTACTAGATATAAAATTGAACAAAACTCTCCTCTATTAATTTTGCATTGTATATGGGACAATAATTGTGCATCATGATTTGGTAACAATGCATCATCAACCACAATTATCCGCAATCTACAGATTAAAAAGAAAAATGACGTAAAATACAGTACTTTTGATTGATTACAGTCTTGGTCGTATTTTTTTTAGAAACTTAGTGTGCACAAAAAAAATTATTTCAGAATATTTTGTAAATTCATATACATCATCTGCTGGGAATAGTCTCTTGATCTTACATATTTTAAAAAATAGTTTAAAATAAAATCATAATAGAAAGATCATATTCTGCCTAAATAACTCTTGATAACTGAATTTTAATAATTTCAAACATTTATACTAATGTTACCACCATTGCTGAATTAGAAAAATTAAACTAAGAGTGGCATTATCTCTGAATTAATAATTGAATTATAATTTTTAACTAATTCATAGATGATCTTAATGTTTTAGACTAATGTTGGTTTATTTCATAATTCAGAAATGGCACTAACATTGGCTGTGTTCAGCAGACTCAACTGCTGTGGAACAGTTGAGAGATTTTCTACTGAACACATCAAGGTAGTGCTACTATTGAATCTGTTGAGCGAGTGATGTCATGTTTGGTAACTGATTTCACTTATGCTACTATTCAATGTGTTGAGTTGTTTCAAGATGGTTGCACTTATGGATGTTACCAATCCAAAGGAACAGATGATTATATCAATATATAAAGTATATGAATTTAATGGTGTAAGATAGTATTGATGTACCAGCATTGCTTCATGAAAATCTAATAGCAAATAAACATCAATCAAATTATAAGAATATAATTGCTCTATGACCGAGCTAAAAAATTCAGTTGCAATTGCAAGTATGGTATTTACAACAGGCTCCATTTCTTTCAATAATTGCACCCCCAGCTAGCATTCAGCAGATACATCAATTCCTACTACTACAACTCATCTGCTCACTTAGAACTGTTGTCTCTGCTGAATACATCTATTAATATAAAATATTTGAAATTCCATTATTATCAAGAGTTATTTAGGTAGAATTAAGATCTATTTGATTATTATTCCTTGAAGTTTATGCCTAAATTTGTCATCATAGACATTTTACTACTATAAATTTCACCTCTCAAAATTCTTATTGGATATATCAAAATTATAAATCCATTCACAAAAATCTATTTTATAAATACTTTATTAATTATAAATATTACTATACAAATAAATAATCTATACCAGCAATTCCCAATATGGGTGGTTGTGCCCCATGGCATTACAGTCTTTCAGGAACATTAGTGTGACTACAAACTTTAAAGGAGGGTCAGGTTGGTTCATTAGGTGGTGTTGACATTTGGCAGTCTGATGACAATTGAAAGCATTTAAGTTTATATTCAAATCATAAATTTTTACACAAACAATAATCAATGTATATGCAATCCAGCAACAGCAAAATATGAATAATTCCATATTTTAAAATTTATAAAAATTTTTTTTTTTTTAGTTGGAATGCACTACATCCTATATGAGAAACAAATAAGGTAATCTATGTTTAATAAAAAAGCATAATGTAAATTATCAGTAATAATCACTGAAAATATCTTTTATGTATTACTTATATTTTAAGGGAAGAATAGGAAGCATTGTCATATACTTAATCTGAAGGGGTGTTGGGCAGAAGTTTCAAAGGAACATTGGGTTGAAAAAGTTTGGGTAATATTGATCTATACAATTTACACATATAATATTATTTGCAATTTTGAATTAAAATCAATGTTTTTGGAAGATATAGTTTCTATGTATAAAAAAATTCATATATTGTACAATACAATTTTTTTTAACTGTAAAGTATACATAAGAAAAATAATATTCTAAAATTTTTACAAATATATTTTTCTAATATACAATTATATAACACTAATACTTTACAATTATGTCTATACATTACTATCTTTCCAATTCCAAGGGATGCAAATCTCTCCATCTTGCAAGATGGAATAATAATGCGATATCCTGAGTCTACAATTTCTCAAATAATGCCTCAAGGAATTATTACTCTCTAAAAGTCTGTTGCAACATTGTACCATTAGATCTGGAGTAACATTATCATCTTTGTTAAGTGAAGTAAGGCCCAATTCTGTCATGCAAGAATCATAAAGTTTCCATTCTTCCCTTCGCATCCTAATAAAGAAAGAAAAAGCTATTAATAAAATAATAATTATTATATTTATTTATTTATTTATTATATTCTATGTTTTAGAAAAAATTGATAAACCTGAAGATAACTGTAAAGAAAGAGCTAAAAACGTTTGTTTTAATTTAATTATATGTTATTAAAGGTGTTTTCTCAGCTGCTAATAGTGCTGTTATCATTGTTAAAGATTGTTAAAAAGGAAGGTATAAACAGTAAAAATTTCAGATATCATAAGAAAAAAAAATAAGCGTAATATGACTATTTATAAATTTCTCAATATTGTTAGGCTTAACTCCAGAATGCAGCTGGTGCAATGCTAATTAAGTGTAATATGACGATTTATAAATTTCTCAATATTGTTAGGCTTAACTCCAGAATGCAGCTGGTGCAATGCTACTGTTGACATTTAAAACCATCTGGCACTAAATGGGTTAAAGAACACGTCACCAGCTGAAATTCATTGCCATGAGCAGGCATCGTGTTGCTACATGACAACACCCATAAGGCTCGTAGATTTTAAGACATTGCCCTATAGGGTAAGAACTGAACACCAAGACAGTACTGTAGAGGTCCTTCTGTGAAATGTAACTCTACTCTAATCGTAGCCAATGTAGATTTTAAGACATTGCCCTATAGGGCTATAAGCCACCAAGACAGTACTGTAGAGGTCCTTCTGTGAAATGTAACTCTACTCTAATCGTAGCCAATGCATGGTGGGATCTTAGTCCAGTCTCTCTGGGTCCACTTCAATGAGAGAGGCCAAGATGATTCAGATGACCTGCCTGTTAGTTCTTTTGGCCTTGTCCTCTCATTCATGGTGTTGCTACAGCAACCGGTAATAGCCAAAAAAGACAACAACAAGTACCACTACACAAGTGGTCCCAAAGGATAAGACAACTCATAATGAAAGCAAAGTTCACTTCCCACTACTGGAGGAGGAATCTCAATAGGCCAGCTCACCCACAACAAAGTAGACAGCCAGCTGCATGACAGTGCCAGGTCACACTCGGTCAACATCATGTGTGACTTATGCTGCAGCAGCTGAAGATATTGGACCATCCTCCTACAGCCCAACCTGGTACCCAGTGATTTTCACCTGTTTGAACCACTGAAGAGGCATCTGGGTGACAGGTGATTTACAAATGAAGTTCAACAAGTCATCATGTCATGACTCTAAGCACTTGATACTGATTTCATTGTTGGCATAGATACCTTGATATATTATTGGAACAAATATTTAGATAAATATGTAGAATATATAGAAAAATAATCTGTACAAAGGCCATACTATTGTTTATAAATATATGTACAAATTGAATAAATTTATGCAATAAAATATCTTATCTTACTTATTGAATCACTCTCATATAACAAATTTCAAAATACAAAAAATTATCGGCTAAGTTATTAATGCAACTCCTGAAATGAAGAGGGATATAATAGAGTATACAGTTCAAACAATTTTGACTTAATTTAATCAATTAAATCAGTTATTTGAATTGTGACTTTTTCTATTTGAAATGATGCATATATAATCTGTGCTATGATGATGATCTGAATGCAAGCTACAAATGCAAATTTATGTTTAAGTGCTATTTAGCATATAGGTGTAAATAGATAGTCATTGATCTAGTTATTATAGTTGAGAGTCACCAGTGTAAAAGAAAAAACAGCTTATTTTAATTAAAAATTGCAGTTTGTCTATACAAAACTAAATTTATTTGTTAAATAGAATGTCAAAAGACTATTTATTTTTAATCATCATATATCCATTTCTATGAATTTATAGAAATAATACAATCTACCTCATTATTACGCTGCTCCATTATATCCAACTATAATAAAATAAAATAAAAAATTTCAGCTCGCTGGGCAGGGAAAGAACAATCAGTAAACGCCAAAAACAACATTGCTTTTGACATTTACGGATTGTTCTTTCCCTGCCCAGCGAGCTGAAATTTTATTTTATTATAGTTATAGAAATAATAATCAATTTCAAGTTTATTACTAACCTGATCATCTTTATCTTCAATATGATCATAATCATTAGAGTTTAAATTTATAATTGGAATTCACTGTTATTCCAACAACAGTCTGATGATGATTAAAAACTGAATTGATTATTATTCATTGTAATATCCATATAATGATGTAAATTATCTATTAAATACACTTTGTCACTTGCTGATGACTTGGTTTTTTTGCATGTACTGTATAGTCACTTTTGGCTTATAAGACATTGTAATTTTTAAGATATAAGGGAAAAAAGTGCATCTTATAAGCTGAAAAATATAGTAATAAACTAATATGTGATCATTTTATAATCATTCATATAAAGCTTTGCTTTTCATTTTTTACAGTTAAATGTAACATCATGGAGAAGAGATTTTAATTTTCTACTTTTGTTTTTCAGGTGATCTAATGTATTTATATGTGGTAACTGTAGAAGATAAACGTTTCCATATAACTGCATCTACTAGGGGTTTCTATGTAAATCAGTAAGTAAAAGCATCATACTTCATCTTGCTTTTTGAAATATATAATGTTTAATTGATAATCTATTTTAATGTTTTTGATGGAATTTAATGAACTTGCTCATGTTTTAATAGCATGAAATAGTAATAGAAATTCTGTCCTAAATTGCTTTGATTAAAAGCTTCAAATTTAATATGGAGATAGCTTTTATATCACACTGAAAAAAAATCTAAAATCCAAAAATTTTAAATGATTTTAATAAATTGAATATTTTAAGTAGGAAAAATACTAGTGTAAACGCTAGACGCTCATTTCAGAGAACCGCCAGAGAAAGGCCATAGAAGGCCGAAAATGTTACTGGAGGTTATTATTAGAATATCAAATGTATTTTTCTTGTTTAAAGGGCTTGTGATTCCTTGTATTCCTAGAAGCAGCAGAGCTTGATAGTTTATGATTATTAAATATTTCAAGGTTTATTTTTGAGTTTTTCAAATACGAAATATCAAAAAATTTATTTGCTAAATGGAATGTTACAGCTATTCATTTGTAGTCTTAAGAAAAATTGATGGCATGGTTTATTTAATTTATTCTCTTTTTAAAATTATTTTTTATCATGATAATCCCAATTATATACAATAATGTAGACCAAAGAAACCTTGGATAAGTGGAAGATTTTGTAAATTATTATTAAATACATGTGCTCTTTTAGATATAAACATTCATACTTACAAACATGAAATCTCAAAAATTCTTTAGTAATTTTAAAAAATATGATGATAGAATATTCTAGGAACCTCAAAAACTAGCACTATACTGCAGAAATTACTTTATTTTGACAAACGTTTTCAACCCTCCTTCGGGGTCATCATCAGGTTTAATGATGATGACCCCGAAGGATGGTTGAAAACGTTTGTCAAAATAAAGTAATTTCTGCAGTATAGTGCTAGTTTTTGAGTATAATTGTCTTTCAATAGTGCAGAAACAGAAGAATGCAAAGAAATATACTAGGAACCAATATAATGTAAAATTACACAGTTAATGAACATATAGCATTATTTCAAGATGATGGCAATTATATAAAAAAATTTCAAAATTTCTATAATTTCATAATGCTTCATAATTAGAACTTTTTGTTTAAATTGTGAAATAAGAAACTTTTAATTGGTCCAATAGTGAAATATAATGCAAAATAGTGTATAAAGTTATTTGCCTCTAAAAGTATTGAAATAACAGCAGTATCTAAGTTATGAACAATCTAAGTTTTGTTCATAACTTAAGTACAAGTTATGTTCATAACTCAAGTAGTGCATGTAATTGTATTTGAATATATTAATGTAATGATGTACATTCTGTTTTCAGATTTAATTTACTTTAATTTATATTCTATAACTAATGTGTATTGAAACATTTTACGATTGCCGAATTAATTGAATGCTCATATTTTACTGCTAAATATTTATAGCATTTTTAATTGGTCTATTTTAACCTTTTTAAATCTTTACAGCAAGAATTTTAATTATTCTTCCCTTTTCATCAGATAGTTTTGTTACATTTAGTTTTTGTTTTAATATATTTTGACTTATTTTTCATGATTTTCAAATTTTTAAATCATTTTTATGAATTACATTATAATATTAATACAATTAATTATATCCATAATACAATTAAAAATGGAATTGTTGAGTGTTATTACTTGGTTGCTTTGTTTTGTTTTATTGAGTACCTTTAACATAATATTTTGAGTGTAATTGGTTATTATTTGGTAATCCTGTTTGTTTTTGACAAGGCCTTTTACACACTGATTTTGTTTTTATGAATACAACTAATAAAAGGTTATGTAAGAAATTTAAAAAAATTAGAGAATAAAAATTTAACTATTAAATTTTCTTCTCTTTTTGAATAATTCTTCTTACTTGAATAATTTATCTGCTCATTATATTTTTGTAAGAGAGAAATTTTTATTATAATTTAAATATCAATGAATTATAATTATGGTCTATATAATGCATTATTAGCAGTAAATCTGGGAAATTGGCCTGAAACTATGATTTGTAAGTACTAATTATTTCTATTTATTTTTAATATCAGCATAAATTTCACTAGAGAAATAGAAGAGAGATCTTTTGTGATATGTAATATAACATTTCTTCCATTTAGCATAGTATATTTTGTATAAGCAAAAGATGTAGCTGTTAGCTGAACTCAAGAGAAAATAATTAATCATAAAATAGTTATAGTTTGAAGGAAATTATTTATTATTAAACAGAAATTACATTGTTTAATTGAAGTACTAACAAATTACCTGGAGTTGCATCTCACTTGAATGTTGTCTATAGTGAAACTAAAGAAACCAAGATGACAGATCAGGATATTGAAGCAGCATGCTATCTGGCTGTCATTTCATTATTAAATGTAAATTCATCTTTTTCAATGCATTATTATGTAAATAATCTCTATCCCCTGGATTTTATCTGATTTTATCTATTCACCTATGTATAATCACATCAGTTCCTCAGTACAGTTGATTATTTCCCCCCTCATCCAGTGCCAATTATCTCTCACCATATAATCATCATAGAGCATTTATCATCATATGCCATTTTCATCATATTTTTTATTCATATTTTTAATTATCTATGTGAAGTATATTGTGTTAATGATTGTGGAATTGTTGAAAATAGTTATATTCAGCTAATATCATTCTACAATGTTGATGAAGAACTGTTCTCCAAAATTAAATTTTGTTTATCAGTTTGAAGATTGATGGATTTTTAAGAGTTTTTGGTCATGCTCATTTATGAACAGAATGATTTAACCATTGTTACTGCTGAGTCAAGTTTCAAGAGAAAGGCAAGCTGGGCTTGGCAACCAGTTGAAACATCACATATATACAATGGCAGTGTTTTTATATAAATGATAATATCGTTCTTATAAGTATTTTCATCATTTCTAAAAACAATAGAGAAAAATATTGTTTATACAGGTTTGCATTGGACTAGATATATTTACTATTTTAAATCAAATTTTTAATCTAACATCATCAGATTTTGAAAAATTATTGAAGTTAAGAAATTGAAAACTTTTCAAATTCTTTAACATTCAAAAATTGAATATGCTGCATTCTTGTTAAGTGGTTGTCATATTGTTATAATTATAGAAATAGGTAACTAATAAGCGATAAATGAAAAATGATGGATGAAAATTAATTTTTATAATTTTATAAAATTAATAAAATTTGAATATACTACTAATTTAAACTGGATTTTTATTTTTGAAATTTGATTAAAAAAAAAAAAAACTATTTTTATATAGCAACTAACCAGTTCCAAATATTTTGGATGAGTTACAACAGTTTTTCCAAAGTCAACTGAACCATACACAACTGATTGTTCTTGTTCCCTTTCTAATATTCCTGCAAATAAAAGTTTTTTTTTATAGAATTTTTATTTTCAATAAAATTTTATAACAATTGAATTTTTCAAAAATTTACCAGGAATAATAGACTGAGCTGTAACTCTATATCCTCTATAATCAATCACAACAGTTCCTAAAGTATATAAACCTTCAATATCAGCAGTGCTGTAAGCTCTAACACCCTGCAAATCATTACTCTGAAAAGAAAAATATATTTCTTCTTTCAGGTTTTAAAAGAAAAAAGATCATGTTTAGAAAAATGGAAAGAAAAAGCTTATTTAGTAGTTTTAAAATAATAAAGCTTACTGGAGCAGCAAAAGCAGCTGCATCACCACCTAATTCTTTATAATGGTCCCTTACATCAAAACCCAAACTAAAGAATATATTGTTCCAAATAAACATTTGCATCCTAGTAAGAAAAAATTAATTTTTATAAATACTAATAAAATTAAGTAAATTAAAATTTACAAATTAATTACTTTGTTTCTTCTCCTGGATTAATTGCCATAACATTTCCATCTATCACAGCCATAGCACCTCGTGTAGCAGCACCTACAAAATCACTATGTACTTTAAATATTGCACGTTCTCGAAGTAATCTTTCAGGTAATGTTTTCCGTGGAAGTTCTCGTGTTGTTTGAAGTTCTTCATTCCAATCTCTTGTCTGGCCAGGAATATGTTCTTCATATCCCAGTTTGGAAGAAAAGGCTGAATTTTTTAAAATTTAAAATGAATATAAACCAGAAATTTAAACTCTAAAATAAGATTGTCAGATAAGTTCTATAATGTTACATAACTATTCAGAACTACAAAATGCATTTCGTAATTTTCTTTATTATACCAATTTCTAAAATTTCAATACATCTTTTGTGGCATAGAAAAAAAAATTTTGTTTATACAAAATGAAAAAAACAAATTCTTTTAAAGAAAATAACTAAAAAAATTAACTCTCAAATAACTAGCAAATAAAAGAGTAAAGAAACAAATCTATCAGCATACAAATTAATAATAAAATTTCACAACTTTTAGCTGATCAACAATAATTTAAGTTTTTTTTTTTTTTTTCAATTTTCTTCTAATCAGTTATTTTTGTTTTTCCCTAATGACCTGATAAATTTTCTTTATATATTATTGCTATCCACAATACATTGTAGAATACATTCAATAATTTAAATAGAAAATTAATAATCCTAATACATCTGATCAATTCTACTCAATTAGCAAATAAAAAACATAGCTTCATAAAAAAGGAAAATTGAAGCATTTAATAATTATATAATTATAAATATCAATATTAATGGATGAAATAATTAGAAGAAATGATCGTTATGCAATAACCAGAAACAACATGCATGCATTCACAATTTTTGATTTTATTTGCAGGATATATTGATTACTATATTTCAAATCTTTCTATAAGACAAAAATTACTTTATTATTGATTGTAAAAACAAAGTATTTTTGAAATTATTGTAATTTGATAACTTCAAAAAGTAATGCATCTGATTAACAAAAAGCCTGTGAAAAATAAATTCCTTCTTAGAAATAGTTATAATACAAACAAGAAAATAGAGAATGTGACAAAATTAGAATATAAAATAAAATTAGATATAATATGCAATTAAGAAGTCATTCAAGTTGAAGTATTATTTCACAATATGTTTTATTTCCCTTATTTGTTTGCCATACCCACACAACACTTCTAAATAACCTTAGATCACTAATAATATTCACTCTTCTGCTTGCATATGAAACAAGAAATGCATTTGTTTCTATTTTGGGAAAAGACTTACAACTGAATATACATAATTTTGATGAGGAGGCATCAATTTATATAAAAATTCATTGAAAATCAATAAAGTATTGTAAAAGAAATGATTGTTTTTGTGCTAGAAAATAGATTTTGTCGAAAAATAAGGTTTCACACATTCAGAAGGTTTATATTAAAAAATGAAAATTATAGATCACTAATTTATATTTTCCAATTTATGTTTAACAGTTGCTGAATTATATGAATGCTCTTATTTTACTGAGCAATGTTTAAAGCAGAGCAATTAAAAATACTATAATCGTTTAAATCTTCATAGAAAGAATTTTGATTATTTTGGCCTTTATCATCAGATAGTTTTATATTACATTTTTGTGATTTGTGATCTTTTAATACCCATTTTTATGAATTACACTTTTACAACTACCTTTGGATGGAATTGTTGATGTTATTGTTTTGTGTTTGGTTTTAACAGATCTTTTTATATAATGTTTTGCAGAATGTTATTGGTTAGTATTTGTAGTTTTTTGTTTTTTACAAGGCAAACTTATACATTGCTTTTATTTAAGAATACAAAAAAATAATATATTGTAAATTTTTTAAACAAATTAGAAAATAAAAATTGATTAAATTTATTTCTGTTCTTGTTTTTATTTCAATTTGTTTGCTCATTTCTTTTTCAAAAGGAAAATTATTATAACATTTTATAGCTCAACAAATTATACTTAGATTCATATTTTACATAAAAGCAAACAATAAGCCAAATATCTAAAGTAAGAAGTTTTTCTTATTCATCATATTTTACATTTCAATTTTCTAGTTTATAATCTTAAATTAGCATTAAATCTGGAAAATTGGCCTAAAATTATTATGATCTATAAGTTGTTAAAGCAAAGGAAAGAGTAATGATCTTCCACTTGCAGTATTTATGTAAAAAAATTGGTCATTGATTAGTCCTCCAATTTGATAAGAGAAAGAAAGCTAAAGTGAAACAAATTTTGGCCTGTACTTTAATTGAAGCAAGCTATTAGGCTAGCTGAAAACATTTTTGATTAAAAAAGTATCTTACAGAATGTGCTTCTTGTTTATGTTTATTTAGATTTTTACAGAAAGAAGTCTTGTATTAAGAATTAAAATCTGAGTTTTCCATAAAACATTATTGAAATATATTAAAACTTTTCTACTGGTCAGTAGAAGTATTAAAACAAAAATAGACTTACCATCTTCTGCTCGAATAGAATCTATGCTATGATCAAAATTTGGAGTACACCATGTATAAACCTGATATGGTGTTGCAACTCTTTCAAATGGATGTCTTTGAGTACGCTTCTTTTGTATAATAGCAAAGTTACGTTTAAATATAGGACTTATCTGAAAGAAAAATAGAGTGTAACATCACTTCAAAACTTATTTTAAAAGATTAAATATGATCATTAAGCTGTATAAAAATTTATATTTATCTTTTTTGCAACAATGAAAAAATATTTCAATAGCTTAATAGAAAGAATGACCAATCCTAAAATTTTCATATTTTGTAAAGAAATATAAACATTATTTTTAAGACAAATTCATTAAAACATTTAACTCCTTCAAATTTATTAAACTTAAATTTGCTATATGACAAATATAACTTAAATCTTCAAGAAACTATAAAAATAATATAGAATTTCTGCATATTCTGTAGATTTATAATTATTTTCTGTGTATATAGGTAGTTGCTTGTTGGAAATGATTGGTACAGATTGTATTATAAATTCCTGATTTGTCTCAGTAGGCAAATTACAAATTTATAGTTTTGTAAAAATTTATATTATTTATGTTCAAAATATAAAAATTTTTGTAGTCTCACTACCAACATCATACATACTTTAAAAAATAAAACAATTTACTATAATGAGCTAAAGTTTAAAATTTATTATTATGTAAAAAACTATTAACAAATAATATGCAAAATATATAACTAAAACTGGAGCTCTGCATTTGTGATAACTGGATGATGCATTTGTGTAAGCTTCATCATAGTTAACTATGAGCTACTCAATAATAGCATAATGCATGCATAGACAGGTTTTTTAACTGTTGTTCATTTAATGTTACCAAAACCTCATCATTTCATAATTTCTATTGATTCACTTATAATTTCTCCTTCATATTACTGTATGACTATCATTTTTGCATCCTTCCATTATACAACATTATTTTTATAACATTTACTAGTATGGACTACAAAATATAACATTTAGATTATTATAGTAAATGGTTTTAGTCTTAATTTATGTAGGATGTTAGTAGTGAGACTATAGAAAAATTTTATATTTTGAACTGTTGTAATCTTTAATTTAGTATTTCTTTAATTTATATTTATGTTTGCTTTATCAATATATTTGTATTGTTTGTATGAAAATGACTTATTTAATGAAAAATGTTATTTAAAGGTTAAATATGATATTTTTTAAAATGACTGCAATTTGATGCTGAATTATTTGCTATTTTTTTATACTAAGCCAATATGCTTGCTAGATTTCACAAGAAAAAAAAAACAAATATCTAAAGGCTTTTTAACTTAACAACTAGGTCCCAAATTAATTAAAAAGCAAAATCAAAACTAGTTACAAATATCTGAAGGCTTTTTAACTTAACAACTAGGTCCCAAATTAATTAAAAAGCAAAATCAAAACTAGCTTACTTTTAAGGTCCTATAAGCTAGTTTTGATTTTGTTTTTTTATATTAAAAACTTTTTAATCTATTGAAATTTATGAGATTGAATATTATTAATTTTTACTTATACATATATATCAAGATTTCAACATTTCTTAAAATCCAGGAGTTAAAATTTAAAATAGCTGAAATGATCAGAATAAAAATCTAGCAAAAATTATGACTGTTTATATTAATAAAGAAGAGGATCAAAGTAGATGGCAATGCAGGTTTCACACCACCTCACACTGGCCATAGTTCTCAAAGTTTTGAGGATATTAATGAACATAAAAAAAGGGCAGTCTTCAGCTCAACAAGGCTTTTGACTTTCTGGGAGGACGAGTAAGAATAGCAGTATCTTCCAAGAAACCTCATGCTGTTCAATTTATTTTAGGATATCTGACTGGCTAATACATTTAATCAATTCTGTTCATCAAGATATTAATCTAAGATGATTTCTGTGTAGGCAAGCATTATCTGCCAATATAAATCCTGAATACATCTGTAAATGAAACAACATATGATTCAACAATTTAATTTTAATGTTATCTACTCAGAATATTCCCTTCAAAGATATAAAGATCTGTGCAGCTATAGATCTCTGTGCTCATAAAAAACAAAATCAAAGCTAGCTTATAGGACCTTAAAAGTAAGCTAGTTTGATTTTGCTTTTTAATTAATTTGGGACTTAGTTGTTAAGTTAAAAAGCCTTTAGATATTTGTTTTTTTCCTTGTGAAATCTAGCAAGCATATTGAACTAATAAAATGATCAATTTCTCTAATATTTAATAGCTAATATCTTTTATCACGTTCTTTCTAAATAAAAATCCTTCTAAAGTCAGACTGTAGAGTGAATCTGGATTCATCTAGGAACAGAGCTTTCTCCACATATTAGCCTCAAGTGATATGTTGACACTAATTCAAATGAGTCTGAGTTTCTCTAAATTGAGAACAAGAAAATAGACTACAGGAATACCTCGATTATTGTGATTCTCGATTTATTTTGCGGTTTATAATTTGATACCAAACTTCCAATTATTGCGCTCCAAATTCGAATTATCGCAGTTTCAAGATATAGTTTACTATATAGCGATTCTCGATTTATTTTGCGGTTTATAATTTGATACCAAAATTCCAATTATTGCGCTCCAAATTCGAATTATTGCGGCCTCAAGATATAGTCCACTATATATGCATCCAGAATTACATTTGCTCTCTTTTGCACTTCGTTTTTATCTGATGACGCTTACTCACCACTCATCAGTAACTGTCTGCCTTTACCTAAGTACCTGTTGACAGGGCTATCTTAACCTGGTAAACAGACGATGCACCGCATTGGGGAGGCAAAATTATCATTTTCTCAATATTGTTATTCAGCAATCTTTATATCGATAAGTAGATGTTACATGAAAGCTGCAACGGGCACCGGGACCTCTAGAGCCGATACTACATGTGAATATTTATTTCTCTTATTTATCCTTACAATGAATGCTAAAATAAATAAGGATGATATCAAGTCTATAGCTATCAAGAAGAATCATACAGTGATCACCTTAGAAGATTAGCACATTTAACACATTTCTTTTTTTTCTGATAAATCGATTTCTTGAAAAATCCTTAGCAATGACCACCCATTTTACATGCATTATTTATCCCAATTATCGCGGATTCGATTACTGCGGTATTTTTCATGGCAACAATAACCTCAATAATCGAGGTATTCCTGTATTTTACTAATCTCAGAAACTGCTTAAACTCTAATATAAATATTTAACTAAAAAACACTACATTTTGCAATTGAGGAAAAACTCTAATTTGCTAACGTTTTCGGCCTAACGGCCATCCAGGCTAGAGAACTCAGCCGCTAGCCTGATGATGGCCGTTAGGCCGAAAATGTTAGCAAATTAGAGAGTTTCTTTTTCCTCAACTGCAAAAAGTGCTGTTTTTGAGTTTAAGAAAATAGACTGCTGGTCTCCTGGAATAAAGATCTACTTCATTAAATTTTTGGTCACAATTTTCCATGCAAGTACAAAGTGCATTGTTAGAATATCTGTTGAAGGGTTTGCATGAACTCAAATTATAAAAGTCTTTTATTACAAAAATTATGATTATTAAAATCCACATATTACAACTTCAATGAAAGGCAAAATGCATTTTAAATTTCTTCAGTAGTCTTTCATTGTTATAATTAAAAATGATTACTAAATTTAAATTTTTAATGTTTGATAAAATAGTGAATATGACAAATCATTAGATATTTCTTCAATTTGTCAAATAACCAGTTTTATTTTTTTTTTATCTCTGTAAAGATTTGACAAATAGAACTATATTAACTTTGGTCTCCAAAATGTCATATATTTCTGTATCTGGCATTAATCTGTTCAATGTTTTTGATGTGTATAGATATAAAGGAAGTGGACAAAAAATGATAAAAAAAGAGTTAAATTCAATCCTGATTTTATTAATCCAGCTTTTGCACGTATTTGTTGAAAATAAGCCCTTTTGATGGATAAATTTTTAAAAAATATTGTTGATAATTAAAATGTTTGATAGAATTTGGATTTTTTCATCCCATCTTATCAATTTTATATTTTAATATATCAAAGTTATTCCAATTTTGGGGTAAATTTTTGAAATTTAAAAGGAAAAATCGAATTTATCATACAGTGAGCTATAAAATGCTAAAAACAAAATATTTTAGATTTTAAAAAATATTGATTAATTCTATTAAAATAAACTAAAATATACCTATAATATCATATATAATGAAGGAATAAGTGTGTTAAGTCTATTTCTGTGCATGTAAAAATTCCTGGCACTGGAAGTACTGCTATTACTATTTTCTCTCACTTCGAATCTTTTAGAAAACTAAATCCCAATTTCATTATAAATTTTGCTTTAAATCATTACTTCCTAATATGTTTGCATACTTCTTTTCGTTATTTGACTTCAATTTCTGGCTTTTTCAATTGAAAAAAAATTGGATGTTTTCCAGCCTGAGGGTTCAGCAGTTTGCATTCAGTATGCCGAGAGTACATAAACATTGCATTTAAATATTAAAAATAATTATAATTTCTTAATTTTAAGATAATAATCATAATTATCTACATAACTGTATTGGTAAATTGATAGTTTATTAGTTACCAGTTTCACATAAAGAAAATTTCAAAGTTTGATCTGGAGAAAGAAACAAGCAAAAGCATTGTATACAAGGATGCGCTAAATAAATGGAAAATTTCAAATTTGACAGATAGGAAAAAAAATGTTTGTTTTTGGTGTATTTGGGCACGCACACAAATATAATATATAATTTTTTTGTTTTAATTTCAACAAAATTTAGGAAAAAATACTAAATAAATGGAAAATTTCAAATTTGACAGATAAGAAAAAAAATGTTTGTTTTTGGTGTATTTGGGCGCGCACACAAATATAATATATAATTTTTTTGTTTTAATTTCAACAAAATTTAGGAAAAAAATGGCAAAAAATGAAATATAAACAACCTGCACCTTATGTAAATGGGCATGGTACTTATTGCTTTACAGCAGCTACTCACTTCTCCCTGGGAAATTATAGCTAAACCTACTTTATCCCATGTTATATAGTATTGGGTTAGTTGCCACAATAAACCATTCTGAATTCAAATTAGAGGAACAGAAAATATATTGTAGTTGTTTATGTATAAGATGAGACCATTTTCAGATATGTTAGGAGTTTTTGATATAAATTAAAAAATTTATAAAAAGTACTGCTAAAAATTGTTTAAATGAAATAAGAATTTAAGTTAATAAATATGACATATTAATAAAAATGACAATATTTTAATGAATTTATATAATTTGTTTAAATTATTATATGACAACTTCATTAAACAAAAGTTATGTAACTTATGGATTTTTATAATTTCTAAAAATTTTGGTCAAATTTCTTCATGCATGGCTCATTTTATTCAAAAGACAGATCACTATCTAAAAATATCAACCATTTCATTAGATGGGTAAGATTTCACAAAAAAAAATTGTGTTTTCATTGATCTCATATACAGAACAAAATATTGTGAAAAAATTAAAATTCCATAAAAATGCTTAAATTGTTAGAAAGAGTTAAAAATGCAATAAATCCTGAAAAATTTCCTAAGATTTTGTTAAAAATTAAGTGAGATTTCACAATTTTAATTTTCATATTTTTTGCATATTAAACCTAATTATACCCTTTCTCAACAAAAGATGAGCTGCTTTATATAGTATAGAGCTTATGGATTTGAGATTTCACAATTTTAATTTTCATATTTTTTGCATATTAAACCCAATTATACCCTTTCTCAACAAAAGATGAGCTGCTTTATATAGTATAGAGCTTATGGATTACAAAGATCAATTCATCCAATAGAATAACTGGTTTCTGTTTCGTTCATCCAATAGCAGCTTACTTTTTTTTTTTTTTTTTTTTTTTTTTTATCATTGATAATAATTTGAAATTTTTATCATCTTTTAAAAATTGCTAAATTAATACTTTACATTTCATGATTATGTTATTAACTATTAAATTAAATCTCTAATCACTTAAAATTAAATAAATACAACAACTGATGTCATTGTCCTTTTTTTAATAATACAGTTGTTTGTAAGTAAGGAGAAGCATTGTTTAGTCAAGCTAGAAATGTTATTTTAAATGTATATAAGTACTTTAAAAGGCAAAAATCTCGCAAAATGACATCTTCAATGAAATTTCACTAGATATTATTTCTGTTATCAATAAGTAAAAGAATTGTAATCGAAAGAAGCAAAACAGCAGACGATGACCTGGAAATGGAAAACATGCTAGTTAAATTGTCAGCACTTGGGGAAAAAGAAATCATTTTAGTATTTATAAAGTATTTATAAATTAAATTTTTTAAGTTTATAAGTAGATTAAAATATTTTAATCTAATTACTATATTTAAAAAAAAAAATCAAAAATGATGATAAATTCTCTATTGCGATTAATTTTATATAGTATAACTATATAAAATGATCATTAACCCCAACTGAAAAGACTCATCGATCATTGAATTTGGCCTTGAAAGTTCTTTCATTGAAAATGGCATAATAATTAGGTTTAATTTCAAAAAAAAGCCAGCATTCAAGAGATTAAAATATCCAACTGAGTAGAACAACTTATACTTTAAAAAATGATAATATAATTTTTCATATAAATAGGTTTCTTAAAACAAATAGGAATTTTTAAAAGAAAAATTTCCAGCAATGTTAGATCATGAAAAAGTTAATATTTTATTACAATGGAATAGTCAATTTCAGCATTTTTGTATGAAATGTAGTATTTAGGAACAAAACAATTTAAAATATTATATCTACAGAATATAAGAGTAATTTAAAATAAGTTAATTAGATAGTTAAATTTAAAAATTTCATCTCACAATCAATTAAAAAACTGCACTGAAATTACAATTATTTTTTAAAGGAAAACATTTACCCAATACTTTTTTTAAGATTTCAGTGTAAATATAGTTTTAAATGTTACTTATTGCTCATTATTTTAAAAATCTACTAAATTTATATTTTTCATATTTCAAAATTTAATTAGATCATCCGAAGAGGAATTTAATCCCAAGCCTGATACACCAAAAATTGTTTATCATTCATTAATAGAATTGTTGGGACAGGTAAGAAAATTGTTCTTTAAATTTCTATACTGCATAATTAATTCTATTCTGTAATCAAATTTTTTCCTTGTAGGAGAAAATATTATAATGAAAGTATTGGGTAAATGTTTTCCTTTAAAAAATAATTGTAATTTCAGTGCAGTTTTTTAATTGATAGTTAAATTTAAAAATTTCATCTCACAATCTAATTAACTTATTTTAAATTACTCTTATATTCTGTAGATATAATATTTTAAATTGTAATTAATATACTATTATCAGTGCTATATATGAATTTCATTTTCTGAGTCTTTGGAAATTATGAAAATAATTTCCAAAAGTCTCATTAAAATAATCAATATTTAAATCCTTTCTTTATTAAAATAGAAGGAAGAATTTAAATATTAATTATAGTTAACAGTTATATCTTACATGGTTGTATTTTGGTTAGACATTACAGTTTAGCAATACAGATATTAGCTGACTTATGTTGTCTCAAGTTACATCATTCCATATTTACATTATTTTCCCAGACCAAATATATTAATCAAAGTGAGAAAAGTCATCTGTATATTCTATTATATTGCTTTTATATTGTTGATAAATTGGTATCTAAGTTACGAATAATTTGCATCTCACAAACATATAAGCTGTCTTGCCTCCAAACAATATCTGTTTAATTCAGTTCATCAATCTAGGATATGGAACAATCCTGGAGCTTCTGGTTGTAAAACTGAACCATATCCATTGATTTATAATAAAGAATGAGTCAGCCATGTGGGAAGTATGTTGCTTTTTATCCTTGGAAGATTTAGGATCAGTTCTAGAACATATCTTTTGAATTTTTTAAGACAATCTGTTCCTAATGTATTGAATCTATTCTTCATCTGATAGTTGGCCTTATTACAGATATATGCAATCTGCATTTAACCAATTTCTGTTTAGCTACTGATGGGAAAGCAACATAAAATGAGAATGAGAAATCTTTCAACAAAGATGCAAATGGCACATGATAGGTATAGAAGAAAGATTTTTTTCTTCACTGATATTGAGGGCTAAAATATCAGTCAAAAAGTCAATTCTCTTTTCTAAGCAATGAAAAAACTTCAATGTTGTGACAACAAACTTTATTTGGAAATTGATCCTGAAAATGTTTTTGAGATGCTCAAATGATGAGATTCTCAAATTCAACAATCTTACTTAAATTTGTTAGCAAAGCATGCTTGAAGGATCTGATTTAAACTGAACCTGCAGATCAGATCAGATGACAATTTGAAAATTTTAAGAGTTTGAAATTATAGAAACAACAACAAGATTCTTCAGAACATTGATTCAAATGAGCAATGAGCAGCAACAACAAGGCAAGGAATAAAGCAAATGCTTACTTGTTTTTTAGAGATTTTGAAAAAGAAGGTTTTGCAAAGTTCAAAGCTTGATTTCCATAAGCAATGGTCAAAGTTTTGTTTATTACAATTGCTGCTATTGAATATTAGCAATTATCCAGATATCCTCACTATAGTTCAAGGGAGAATATCCTTTTCTTCTTAACTTGCCATTTGGTTTATCAAATTTCAAATTTTTTGCAAATATTGTATAAATACAGAATTAGTATATTTATTTTTCTTATTCAAAATTTTAGTTTAGAACCGGTTGTGCCATTTAATATTGTGTTTATGGGAAATCAGTCTCAGTTTATATAGTCATGAATAATATTGCCAGTGTCAATCTTTTATAACATAACTTTGTGGATACCTGTAATATATTTAGATAATGGGTTTGAATATTATACTTATTAGTTAGAGTAAGAATTATAGGAAACTTCTTAAACTTCTATTAATGCATTAATTGTAGTATAGTGTTTCTTATAAAAATATGTTTCCAGAATGACTACAGTTAATGCATTAAGAAAGTTTTTAAGAAGTTTCCTATAATTTTTTATAATTACTTATCCAACTAATAAGTATGAAATTCAAACCCATTATTCAAATATAATATTGATAAACTGTAATAAATAATGCCTAACCAAACTGCAATTATGTAAAATGAATAAATGACATTCATAATAGTAATTAATGTCATTTATTTAATTAATAAATTAGGTTTATTTATATGCATTTATAAAATTTAATTTCAAAACTGCTTAGATTCTATAAGGTTCTAACAGTTAAATAATAATTAAAAATAGATATTATTTAAGCCACTGGATATCATAAAATCATATTACTGTGATTATTGCATATCTTTTTGGTCTGGTAATTTTAATCATTGCTTTCTTTAATAAATCTTTAAAATTAGGTAAATAATTAACAGTTCTATCATGCTATTGCAAAAATATAATTTACATATTAATTAAAAAAAAAATATTTATATTTTTGAATTTGCTTATAAAATATAATTTTTTTTTTTTTTGAATTAACATAGAATACATGAAAGAATTTTCTTAATACTAAGAAGGAACTTCCACTTGAAATAAGAAATTATAATTCAAAACTAGCACTATTTTAAAGTGGATAAAACACAGACAAATCACTGTAGCGCTTTTGACTTTATTAAGTCATTCTCAGCTTACAAATCGAAGATATAAGGTTTTGGAACATAAGAATGTTATATAAAATTTAAAATTAAAAAACGTAGATAATCAGAATATACGTTAAAGTACAACGTTACATAAACATAAATAGATAATAATGTTAAAATAATATAAGTTAATAAACAAAAAGGGTTACATATTTATTTTATGTTTGTTATATTTTGTTATGTCTATTTATGTTTATGTAATGTACTTTAACGTATGTTCTGATTATCTACGTTTTTTAATTTTAAATTGTTTATAACGTTCTTATGTTCCAAAATCTTATCTCTTCAATTTGTAAGCTGAGGATGATTTAATAAAGTCAAAAGCGCTACAGTGATTTGTCTGTGTTTTCTCCACTTTAAAATAGTGCTAGTTTTGAATTATAATTTTGAATTTTCTTAAATTTCTAATTTATTAATATTTATAATTGATTCTTGTAAACAGTATCAAATTTTTCTATTAGCCTTGTTGAAGAAATTCGAGAAAAATGTGGAATCCAATTAGAAAATGAAGATGTATATATGTCTACTCAATATGATGATTTCGTCAAAATGGTTGTGTTGAAATATAGAGGTGGTTCAGGTTCACCAGTCTTAATATTTGAACCAGTAAGTTGTAAATACTTTTCTAATTTTATTCATAGAAATAATAATCATAAATTTATTTATTCTAAATTTAAAATTTTTGATATATAATAATTTATTAAAGTTTAAAAATTTGGTTATAAAATTAATGAGAATAAATAATAAGATTTAAAAATTTGGTTATAAAATTAATGAGAATAAATAATAATTAAAAACATTACCTCTATAAAAAATAAAACTTTTTCATACAAATTTATAGAAAAATAAAAAAAATTTTGTAAATTCTTTAAAGGTAAATATTCTTTAACCGTTTTTTAGTAATTTATTAAAACCTTAAAATTGTGAGCATTATATAATTGGAAGAAATATGACCTATAATTTAGCTATAAAGATAAAATTTTAGAATCATTTGTGTCAATGAAACTGAAGAAAACCATTATGCTAAATTGCATAATTCTTAAAATGTTAAATGAACATTATTTTTTAGGAAAAAAAAATAATTTCTAGAATCAATCAATAAATTCCTAAAGTAAGTTCTATTTTTTCTAGTTGAATTATGACTGAAATTTGAAACTTTTAATGATTATCAAGACTTATTATTTAAATAATAATTGTTTAAAATACAAATCATCAACCAGAATTTGTTTATCCTAATTTAAATTTTGAACATTACAAATATGCTTATCATTTACTCTTACATAATGCATAATTTAAATAATCAAGGTCAGCTCTGTCCTGTAGATAAGAGATGTCTTTGTTCAAAGTTATATTTTTAGACCCCTATAAAATAGAATTAGTAAATTTAAATGAAATTAATTTCAAGAAATCTTTATTTATTTAGTATATAAATACAAAATATACATATGTGTACATAAAAATAAAGCAAAAAATTGACATTTCATTTTTTTAAAATAACTGTATTTGGTTTTATAAAAGAGCATATCAATTTAATTGAGGAATGACAAAGTATTAATAAAGATAGGATGCAAAGGAGTAATTACATTTATACTCTGATACTTGTATTTATGCTGTAATTTCTTCATTGATTTTATGTAATTATTATTTATATAATGGATTTGATTGGTATAAACCAATCATATTCAATAAAATGTATAACACATAATTTTATGTATTTTTTGCATTGCAGTTTTATTCAAACAACATTCAATATTTCTTAATTTTTTAATGGCAGATCCCCTTACTAAATTTCTGGTTATGCCATTGAATAAAGATATTACACTTTATATTATTGTAAACTGATGTTGTAATATTAACAATAAATAATACTATTATATAGTTGCTTACCTTTGAGATTTATAACTTATATTACAATGCAATTATAATATTGATACAATAATTACATACATTTCACAACACAGTTATATCAATGTGATTACATTCAAAATTTCAGTTTGCATTATACACATTGAGGTGGCATGGCATATAGCATTATTCACATTACTGAAAATAATCAAAACAAAAGTCATTTCTGGGAATGCAGAGTATAGGAATCACATATTGACATGCTGATATTTATACAGTGAACATGTTCAAACCTGCTTTGACACACCGCTCATAAAACAGTATGTTAAAGCAAAGTGCTATTCTGTTGATCTATTGTTCATTTTTTATTACCTTAATGCTTCTTTTAAATCATATAATCTATCTGTGTAGTAGTTTTATTTCATAAATAAGATCACTGTATAAAAATTTACTATTATTTATCATCTTGAAATGGCACCACTTCTGATCAGGTGCCTTTATGCAAGGCAAAACCTGTACATCCGCATGGGCTGATCCTGGTTAGTTTTATACAGTGGAGAAAAAAAAACATAGTCTCAATTTAGGTACTTAAAATTTTGTTTTATATGTATAAATATTATTTGCTCTGATGTAAATTTTCTTTTTATAATACAAGTATTTTTCATGTTCTGAACATAATTTGGAAATTGATGGAATTAAAAATATGTGATATCTATATATATAAAATGCAATATTTGTTTGTCTTTCTGTTCTAAATAACCTCCCACATTATTTGACCTATTGGATTAAACTTTGGATGCAACTTCCCATGACTTTGTTGGTAACATAGGCTACCCTAGATTAAAATAATCCCAGAAGGATGCAGGCATCTTAGGATTATTCTTTTGATCTGTGTGTTCTACTTAGGTTCTTACACTATTTGACATATTGGGACTAAATTTTGCAAGGAGAGTTCCTATGATTCTGCAGATAATATAGGGTATCAAAAATCAAAATCATCCTAGAAGATGGGGCATTTTGGGATCATAATTAGTTGTTCTGACTGCTGACTGTTGTTCATGTTGTAAAGCATGAGATAGGAATGATGTCATGGTCTCACAAGCATAATGTGATCACAACATAATAATGAATGATATTGCGAGCATCTCAGTATGTAGAGTCTATATGCTATAGCAATAACATCAAAACAGTTTTGACATATGAAATAGCAATGGATGACATCATGAAACATCACATTTTGTGACATCACAAAAGTTCTGATGTATGCCAACATTATGGCATCATCATTGCAGCCAAAGATTTTGATTTTTTTCTAGCTTTGCTTTCAGGTAGAATATCATTTGTATAAAAAATCTCATAAATCAGAATCTAATATCTCCTTACAAATGATGTGTCAGACCAAATATCCAAAGCCTAATACTCCTAATGTAATAATTTGGAATTAAACTACAATTTTTAATAATTATTTTAAATTAAGGCTATGGTGCACCATCTGTTCGATTAATAATTAATTAATTTAAATTTTGGCTAAGGTGGCATCATCTAATATTTAATAATCAGATTAAAATTTTTAACTAATTTTTCTTGAAATAAAAATCATGCTACTTTCCAGAATCAAACTGGGAACATTGGGATAGCACCCCAACATCTTACCAGTTAGATTATCATGGCATTGAGCAGATTTCTATTTCAGGGTGCTTATTGTAATGATTAATTTTAGAAACTTATTGGACTAGGATAATACTAGCACTCCCAGTGTGGGCTTTCTATGTAGCCATGAGTCCCAGAAAATTTGGGTAATGCAAGAAATTTCTAGGTAATGCCAGATATCTTGGCTACTTAATTAATAAGGTAAAAATAAATTTCTATATTCATACATTTATGAAAATATAAATTTTTCCTGGAAATTATTTTAATAAAGGGATTTTTATAAATTTTGATTTTGAAATTTATTCAAATTTAATAAAAACTAACCAAAGAAAAGATTTTAAAAATATTATGTATTTTAGGACTAAATTAACACTGGTTATTTATGATATAGTTTTTAAATTATATTTAGTAAATTTTCATCATATATTTAATTGTGTTTATTTATGTTAATATATAATAAATTGTATGTTATAATCTTTCAGTCTACAATAATGTATAATAATATATTTAATTAAGCTGATATATCATAAAATTAAATAATTTTATTAAATATATACAAAATATTTCTAAACAGTAATAATAATTATATATTTCTTAAATTTCAAATAAACATTATTAAATATTTTGTAAAACTCTTGATTAAACAAAATCATATATATTTCATTATCTTTCTTAATTTTAATGAATATAATAAATTAATTTATATCTTTAAAATGAATTTGTTTTATTTGAAGAAATTTTAAATATACAGTAGGTATTCAGCTTAGGCAATTAATTCATCCAAGAAATTTATGCATAAATCAAAAACTATGTAAGTCCACAATACATAAATTCAGTGTACACAAATGATGTATTAGCAAATCTCATGGCCAAATGAAGTTTATTAACATATTTTAAGCATATCTAAGAAAATTTAAAATTATAAGTGGATACCTTTGGAAAAAAGTAAATTGTTTAATTAATTTTTCATTTATATTTTATGGAAATTAAATGAAAATAAAGAGAATTAGCATTCTGCATCTCTCTTAAACCACATAACTTGGAGACCTGCTCATATTTTAAGATATTTTTTAAAATAAAATTTATTATTTTTTCTTTTTGAATTATGATATTTTAAACTTTGTTAAGTAATTATAAATTAAATTAACGAATTCCAAGTTATTTATATTCATAATTTTAGTAAAAATCACGATTCATTCTGTCAATATGTTTATATGAAAAAATTTATTAGATTTGTAACAATTTATTAAAATAATTAATTTATTCAATATTTCTCACATTAATAAATTATATTTTTCATTTAATTATAACATATTAAATAGTAAGTTATTAACATTCTTTATAATTGCATATTTTATTTTTATTTTCTTTTGCTAGTTCTGTTTGAATATGAATAATTTAAATCTCAGCTTTCCTACTCAGTTATTTATTAATAATCAATTTGTTGATTCATCTGATGGAAAAACTTTAAAATCAATAAATCCTACAAATGAAGAGGTATTTTTCTTTATCTATTTATTATAAGTTTATTAAAAATGATAACTTATTAAATAAATTTTCTTAAAAAAAGCTCATATGTGAAGTTCAATGTGCTTCTAAAGATGATGTTGATAAAGCAGTCAAAGCAGCTAAGGTATGTATAAGCTATATTATCATCAGTTTTTTAATAGCACTTTCTAGTTTCTATAAAATTCCTTAACGCAAAATTTTATCTATTTAAAACATTATATATTTTGTTTTATGAAAGTACTGCATTCTTTGAATATTGCTTGTTAAGTGAAAATTTTCAAAATGAGAACATAATTTCCATTAATTTCAGTGCCAAAATTTTTTATTAATTTTTAAGTTTCAGAAAATAATTGCCATATTATCTATTGATATTAAACATTCCAGAAACATTAAAATAAATGCAATAATGAATACTATATAGTATAGTAGATTATGATAGGTCTTTTGTTGTTCGTTTTATTACTAACACTTAATCGGTACTTCCAGTGTAAGTTCCGATATTTAGTTTTGTTTCGTCAGTTCGACGTTACTTTGTGTTAGATTGTTTATAATTACTTAGTATTAAGTTAGAACTTAGAGAAAAGACCTGAGCTCAGGCAGAACTCTGGAATTTGCAGAGTCGCTAACCGTTAGGCTTAGTTAGTATTGACAGTCGTACTAAAGCGCGACTTTGCAGTAGATTATGATAGGTATTATGCATTCATTCTGTATTTTTGTATTTCATTTTGAATATCTAAGAATTGTTATTGTGATATCTCGTTTTCGTCTGCCGCCACATCTGTATTGTTTTTGTATTTTTTCTTTGGGCTATGCTTGGGCTGCATTTGCTAAGTTTTGCTTAGACCATTTTTTTGGCGATCTCTTGTGGTCATCCTTTTTTTTTTGTTCACGTGCAGCCGTACATGTTTGTACTTCTTCTTTTTGATGTTTTTATGTTAATACATCATTTCTTTTTAAACTCTCACATTGGTTATGGGCCCATTTTTTTTTGTTCACGTGCAGCTGTACATGTTTGTACTTCTTCTTTTTGATGTTTTTATGTTAATAAATCATTTCTTTTTAAACTCTCACATTGGTTATGGGCGCAGGACGCCTGAAGAACTTGTTTTCTGCTTTTTATTTGACTGGATGGTCATTGTAATTTTGGATTGATTATGATTCAGGTTGGTGATCGTCTTTTTATTCTGTCGCTTCATATGCCATATTGTAATAACGATAAAGAATGGCACATGCCGTGAAAATATGGGACAAATTTGAAAGGTTGAATGACTCAAATTATTGTTCATGGAAGTATTGCATGGAAATGTTCCTCATACAACAAGATATGTGGCAATACGTTGATGGATCGGCTACTTTAAAAGAAGGCACATCTGAAAAAGAAAAGGAGATTTTTCGAATAGCTGTGTTGACGGATCGGCTACTTTAAAAGAAGGCACATCTGAAAAAGAAAAGGAGATTTTTCGAATAGCTGAATGAAAGGCTTGCAGCACAATAGCGCTATGTATTGAACCCAGTCAACATCCCCACATGAAAGCGGCAAAAACACCACGTGAAGCATGGCTACTATTAGAGCAAGCGTTCGAACCTAAAAGTCGTGTTCGTATTTTACAACTGAAAAAGCAGGCACACTCCATGAGACTCAGTGCGTCAGAATCGATGGGTGCGTATATTAATCAAGTGTGAAGTCTGGCCGATAAACTAGCTGAAGTTGGGGAAGAAGTAAAAGATACGGAACTCTCTTACTTGATGCTAAGCAGTCTGCCCAGCGAATACGACGAGCTTATGACGATATTAGCTAACCTCAACGATGACCGTTTCATCAGAATCGATGGGTGCGTATATTAATCAAGTGTGAAGTCTGGCCAATAAACTAGCTGAAGTTGGGGAAGAAGTAAAAGATACGGAACTCGCTTACTTGATGCTAAGCGATCTGCCCAGCGAATACGACGAGCTTATGACGATATTAGCTAACCTCAACGATGACCGTTTTACCTTTGCCGAAGTTAAGAAGGTTTTGCTAACCGAATATGATAGACGGAACGAGAAGAGCCATGAGAAGGCTTTCGAGACTGGTAGGGAAACATATAATATTCAAACGAAACAGAATGGGATGAGTCATCGGGCAGCTTAGAGCTCTCAGAAGCGACCACGAAATCGTGTCACGTGTTTTAAGTGTGGGAAAAAAGGGCCACTATGCACGAGATTGTGATAATAATGCCAACAGTCATAAAATGGCAAATCTGCAGGAGAAACCTGGTCCAAACTGGAGTGGTAATTCTGAAAAGAATACTTTCTTGCTCACCTTGAGTGAGCATATTCCTGACACAGCGTGGTTAAGCCACAACGGAGCTACACAGCATGTTTGTAGGTTCAGGGAATGGTTTGTCAATTACCGTGAGATTCCGCCAGAGAAAGTCTTGTCAGCAAATGAAAAGGAACTGGAGAACACGTTACAGGCCGTAGGAATAGGTGATATCCACATGCGTTTCTATGTTGGACACAAGACTAATGACGTCGTTTTTTGAGATGTTCTATACATACCTAACTGCCGGCGTAACTTGCTAGCCGTAGGAATAGGTGATATCCATATGCGTCTCTATGTTGGCCACATGACTAATGACGTCGTTTTTTGAGATGTTCTATACATACCTAACTGCCGGCGTAACTTGCTATTGACCTCTAGAGTAGAGGACAAAGGAAAGAGTGTGTTTATCACACATGGTGTTGCATAGTTCAGAGACATTGCTTCTGGTGAAGTAATTGGCAAAGCGTATCACAAGAATGGATTGTATGTAATGTGTGGCAAAGTTATTCCTCCTGGACAAACTCCAGACAGTCATCTAATTTCTAACAATATAAATTCATTGCATTCAGTCGAGCTGAGAAAAAGTGATTTGTGGCATCAGCATTTCTGTCACGTGAACATGAAAAGCCTTCGTGAGCTAGTAGTAAAGAATCTCGTTGTTGGAATGAAATTCAGTTGCATAGAGGGAAATCATTGCAAAGCTTGTTGCATTGGAAAGTCTACGAAGAAACCATGCAAGCGTCTATTGTTGGAATGAAATTCAATTGCATAGAGGGAAATCATTGCAGAGCTTGTTGCATTGGAAAATCTACGAAGAAACCATGCAAGCGTCTATACACGCGACAAAGCGGACGCATCTTAGACCTAGTACATACTGACCTGTGTGGTCCTCTTCCTGTTAATTCCTTAGGTGGAGCATGTTACTTCATTATGTTTATCGATGATTGGTCAAGAAAAATTTTTGTCTATGTACTAAGTCAAAGGAATATGTGCCGCAATGTGTCCAACACTATATTGCCTATGTGGAGCATCAAACAAGCAAAAAGGTGCGAAGATTATGCTCAGATAATGGCCTAGAATATTGTTGCGGGGAATTAACGGAGTACCTCATAAGATTAGGTATTAAACATGAGCGCACGAATGTCAGTACCTTTCAAATGAATGGTGTTGCCGAACGACCTAACAGGACACTAATGGATCTTGTCCGTTTGATGCTCGCATCTGCCCATTTGCCGCAGAATTTAGGGGTGAGGCAGTTGTAATGGCTGCATACATACGTAATAAGGCCCCCCATTCTACATTAAAAAACCAAGTTCCCGACTCAATACGGAATGGGCGGAAACCAAATGTAAAGCATCTTAGGGTGTATGGTTGCTTAGCATACATCCACTTGACAGCGCAACGAAGAAAATTATATCCATGTTCCAGACCGTGTATCCTTGTGGGCTACTCTGGACGCACCAGGGGTTACAGACTTTACGATCCGATGAAAAATGATGTAATATATTCAAAACATGTCACATTTTGTGAGAATGAAGTCTGATATAAATGGATATATGGTGGAACTACATATGGTTACGCATCAAATCGCGCATGCCCTGAAAAACAGGTTGATGAAGAAACTACAGTTTTTGATTATGGCTACGCTCATCCCGGCTCCGGAAATGAACACAATAATGGCGAGGATGAAGATGACAATTCACATATGCATCAAATCGCGCATGCCCTGAAAAACAGGTCGATGAAGAAACTACAGTTTTTGATTATGGCTATGCTCATCCCGGCTCCGGAAATGAACACAATAATGGCGAGGATGAAGATGACAATTCACAGTCACCTATATTGTCTGGGATAGAGGGGGCAACATCATCACGTGTGTTGCGGAGCTCGACGAGAGGATCAAGGGTGGTAGATTCTACGCCACCAACTACTAAGTATCAAAAACAACGAAGCTCTGATTGGAACCCAAATCCCTACGAGAGAGCTAGTAAACCAAAGGATGCTGAGACAGAGGAAGTTCAACTTAATTTATTAGAAGTAAGGGAACCGGCCAATCTGCAAGAAGCCTTGAATTCTCCTCAGGCAAATTCCTGAAAAAAGCTATACACAATGAATATGAAAGTCTGATATCTAGGGGAACTTGGGAGGAAACTGAATTACCAGAAGACAGAAAAGCTATTGGAAGTCGATGGGTGTATAAATTAAAGGTAAATTCGGAAGGCCAAATATCACGGTATAAAGCACGCCTAGTGGCACAGGGTTGTGGCCAAGTCAACGGCATTGATTATAATGAAATATATGCCCCAGTCATCGCTTTCTCTGTGTTAAGATTGCTGTTAGGATTAGCCTTTATATTTAATTGGCATGTATGGCACATAGATATAAAATGTGCATATTTGTATGGTGGACTAAATGAAGAAATTTATATGAGATTACCACTTGGATATCCAACACAACAAACTAAAATCGTTCATTTATTGAAGCAAATTTATGGATTGAAGCAATCAGGAAGAAATTAGAACGAAGAATTAGATAGATATTTAACCAACGTTGGATATAAACGCCTCCGATCATGCAATTGCGTATACATTGGAAAAGACAACTCAATCATAGCTGTCTACATTGACGACATAGTCATTTTTTCGAAAAATAATAGAACAATTAATGACATAATCACAAAGATGAAGGCAGAATATGAGCTACGAGATTTAGGTGACTTAACATATCTCTTAGGTGTGAAGATAGAGAGAACAAAGAATGGTTTCTTTTTGAGCCAAAGAGGGTACATCAAAACGATACTCAAACTCTATGGGATGGAAGATTGTCAATCTGCTTCTACATCATTGAATCCTGGAGTGAAGCTAAATGTGGACAACTGCCCATCCACAGTGGAAGATTCAAAGAGCATGAATGGCGTACCATACCAAAGTTTAATATAACTGTGGACAACTGCCCATCCACAGTGGAAGATTCAAAGAGCATGAATGACGTACCATACCAAAGTTTAATAGGTTCTCTCATGTACCTAGCATTATATTCCAGACCGGACATACTATTAGCAGTCATAAAATTGAGTGAATTTAATGTCAACCCAGGGCAAATTCATTGGAATCAGGCCAAAAACGTCCTTAGGTACCTATCATATACCGTTGATTATGCACTACAATTTAATGTCAACCCAGGACAAATTCATTGGAATCAGGCCAAAAACATCCTTAGGTACCTATCATATACCGTTGATTATGCACTAAGTATAGCACCACAGAACACCGATGTAACCCTTCAAACAGACGCCGATTGGGCTGGTGATGTTGACGATAGGAAATCGTTTGCAGGGATGGCCTCATACCTCGGCGGAACCCTTTACAGTTGGAAATCAGCAAAACAAAAGTGTCTAACAAGCTCAATGATGGAAGTGGAATACGTTGCAGCTTCACAGGCTGTTAAAGAGGCAAAGTGGATTAAAATGATTTGCAGGGATGGCCTCATACCTCGGCGGAAGCCTTTACAGTTGGAAATCAGCAAAACAAAAGTGTCTAACAAGCTCAACGATGGAAGTGGAATACGTTGCAGCTTCACAGGCTGTTAAAGAGGCAAAGTGGATTAAAATGTTTTGTGATGAATTATCTCTCGACACTTGCATTAAGACGCCGTACACTTTGGAGTGTGATAATAAGGCAGCGATTAATTTTAGTGAAAATCGCGTGGAGAAGAGTCGCACAAAACACATTGACATAACATACCATCAACTCAGGGATGAAATCACAAAAGGACTTATAAGAATGGGATATGTGCTGACCATGGACAATGTGAGTGACATATTCACAAAAGGACTGAATAGATTAACACATCAGAAATGTGTGAAAGGATTAGGATTAGTAGCGACATCTGAAAAAGCGGGGGATTTGTGATATCTTGTTTTCGTCTGCCGCCACATCTGTATTGTTTTTGTATTTTTCTTTGGGCTATGCTTGGGCTGCATTTGCTAAGTTTTGCTTAGACCATTTTTTTGGCGACCTCTTGTGTTCATCCTTTTTTTTTTGTTCATGTGCAGCCTTACACGTTTGTACTTCTTCTTTTTGATGTTTTTATGTTAATAAATCATTTCTTTTTAAACTCTCACAGTTATAGTGTCTGTACATTGAAAATTTTCATTTAGAAAAATCTTCATATATAATGCCATAGCATTTAAATCAGTCATAACAAAGATTGAAATATCAGTTAGTTCTTCCAATGATATTTCTAATCAATGATATTTCTTGATAATTAGCAGATGGTGAACATAGTTAAATGCATTTAAATAAAACTTGCTTACATTTTAATGTTTATAATGTAGTAAAATAAAAATTTTTTAAACTTGATATCTAATTTATTTTTACTCAATGTTTATTTTACTTAATATTGAAATAGTTTATTTTTATTGAATCATTTTCATTAATTTTATGCATATTATAAATACAAATATTTTTTTAAAGATAAAGCAATATAGTAATTTTTTTAATAGAACCATAGTTTGTTAACAAAAGGCTTTTATTATCAGATAGTGTCAAATTATTGATTATCAAAATTATTACAGATCAATCTTGGTTTACAAAATGAAAGTATTCCTGAAAAATGCTTGTAAATCAAATTCTCATAAATTGGGGACTAAATTACTATTGACTTAAATGGAAAAACTATAATGCATTCCTGAATCTCAAAAATGTCACTCATTTTTCATTGAAATATCCTAGCATATCATCTAGTTACATAAATGATGGAATACTAATGGAAAATTACATTAATAATTAGCATTAGTTTTCATAATGCAACTTAAAAAGGCAGTTTTCTTAAAGAAAGTCCATAATAAATATATCAACCATTGTGCAGAAGTGACCAAACTACATAGTATAGTTGTCTTTTACAATCTAAAAGATATGAGTTCAATTCTGAGTTCCATATTCCACATTTCACTTTGAAGATCTATTGGCTGATTCAATTATGGTGTGGATAGTCCATGATAGATTTTGGAAAGTTCCCAATCATTTAATAATATCTGATTGGAAAGAATGTAAAAAGAACAAAATATCAGTTAGTTCACTACATAAACACCATAGATATTTTGTTCTTTCTACATTGACTGACTGTCAATATAGAAAGAACAAAAACAAAACTTACTGTAATACTTCTGTCACTAACAAGATTATTTGATAAGTATTTTCTTCCCATCAGTTGAAACAAGAGGTAAACTTTTAATATATGATTTTTTAAAAAACAAAATATCCATAATAAAAGTTTATATCTGCTATTGTTTAATAATTTTAATGAAATATTCTTTGCATGAAAATAAATAATAATAATAATAATTCATTTTGAACATTATTAAAAACCATTGATATAATATGTTCCTTTCTCTTTTGTTTTATGATGTTCTCCATCTTACTGGTGTTGATTGGATGATTGCATGGCAAATCCCTTGCTTACTACATTGGAAGATCTGATTCAAATCCAGGTCCTACAGCACCAGACTTTCAGAAAGGGTTCAGACCTGATCTGTTCAAATCCATCCTTCTTCCTTCCAATTGATCGAATCATGGGTGTTGGCCAGTCACTGCAAGATACAATATATTCCATGTACAGTAAAGCAAGTTAACAAAAACTAATTTAACCATTCTACAGTGTACATATATCCTCACAAATTGACAGAGCAATACACCATAGGTCATATTTGTAGTAAAGTAGGATGTCAGTTGAAGGAGTGGCTCTAACTAAGAAAATACGGATATCAGATCTGGAATTGAATCTGAAACTTCAGGTTGTAAAATAATGCTATATCATGTAATCATCCAATTGATACTAGTTAGATGGATTTGATTGGAGAAGATTGACTGTTAAGTAAAAAATTCTCTCATATTAATTTTGAGGATTGGGACCCAAATTTGATTTTGATTTTATAGGCAAAACACTGAAATTATTTTGCATGATGAATCTGGCTAACTGTGCTTTGTATTGACATTTTGACAAAATATACCCCACATATAAAATAAAACAACATTCAAGTTTTAAATAAATATATGTAAAATATTTAAAAATTTGGAACTGTTTTATGAAAAACATTTGTATTATGTCTCTATTATTGTTTCTACCCTTCTTGTATTATTTCATAAACAGGAGTGCCTTACTTGAATTTGAAACTTTTGCTCATTAAAATTTCTCATAAAATTGGCATAAAGGCTCAGAAATTGAACTGTGATACAAATTATATTTTCTTGCAAAATCAGGATCTCTTAAACTGGGAGTTAACTTATATTATTATTTAAAATTCTCCATCTCTTTTTAGTGTATCAAATGGATTGGCCTTACTTTATAATAATATAAGTAAATAATTTTTATATTTACATCAGTGACTTCAATTGATCTTTTTTGATGATGATAAAAGTTTTTCATTAACATTTTCATTTTAAAATATTGATGAACATGGCAAATAATCTCTTTTCCCTAATGATGTGTGTGTTCATGATCATGTGTGTTCTAAGCTTGAATTATTCAAAAAAGTGTTAAAACAAATAGAAAACAAAACTTACTGTAATACTTCTATCACTAACAAGATTATTTGATAAGTAATTTCTTCCCATCAGTTGAAACAAGAGGTAAATTTTTAATATATGATTTTTGAATTAACATCAATAAACATATGAATTATTGTTGCTTCATTTTTTTTTTAATTACAAAATTTTTATCAAATATTGATTTTAAATTTAACCATAATTTCTAAAAGTTAATTTATTCAAAGTTTGATTTGATAAATTATTTGTAGAAACATATCAAATTTTCTGGATGCTAGAATTTAAAAATATTAAAAAAAATCAATATTATGTTTAAAACAATAATTATGGATTTTAATATAATTATTATTTTAAAAAAATTAACAGATACAAAATAATTCATTTATTTAAAGAATTATATTGATTAGGCTTTTTGCATTTTCTGACAACTGCAAAATGTTGTCTCAGAGAAAATTTGTATATAGTAGAAAAACATGTTGGTAATTATATAACAGATTGTAATCATTTGAAATAATCATCATCTGTTGTTTTTAGACTAATAAATATCTTTATCACAGTTAAAAGAATTTTAAAAATATAGTAATTAGATGACAAATATGTCTGCCATTGACATTTTACCATTAATATTGTATAAAATAGTGGTGTGCAATACCAAATTTGATAGAAAAATATATCTAATAATCAATAAAGATAACAAATAATGAAAGTCACAAATTCAATTATTCTTATCTTAAAACTAATAATAGAATATCTGAATAATTGAATTTTTCTAGAAAAAAATTAAAGGATCTGCTAGGCACAGAAATTTATTAAAATATAAATTATGGATTATAATTTTTTATATAAAACAAAATACAATCATTGATTTAAACAAATTATAGTAGATTATTTGATTAATGATGAAATAGTTTATTCATAAAAGTGAAAATTATTTTTGTAAATCAAAAATTCTTGAAAGCAAAATTTATAAAATGAGGAAAGCCTGTAAGAAGCTTAAAATCAAATCAAGCTTTACAGAAACAACAATTAATTGCAAAAAATTAAAACACAATAGACTTTTAGGAAACCTATTTTGAATAAATAACAGATTTTTGTAAAATGTTATCACTTTATGAATTTTTAAGATTGATTTCCCAAAAGTGCTATTGCATTTTAATTTTTGGTGATTAAATATTTGCTCTATGAAACATGATTATTGTATTATATAGATAAAACAAATTAAAATTCTTTTGTCAAAAAATAAAAATAGATTATATGATATTTGAAATATTGGATGAATCTTGGTTTCATAATTCCCATCTAACTTTCATTTTAATAGATATTTACAAAAATAGTATTTCTGTCTTAGAAATTAATAAGTACATAATTAAATTAAAATTTTATAAAAATGAATTTTGCATATTAGTTGATCAGTTCATATTATCAATTACTCTAATAATTTTTAAGTTTCTGTCCTGGAAAAGTAAATTATATAAAAGATCTCATGAAACTTAAATTTTTCTTTAGAATGCAACAAAATAATTCAATAATTATTGCTATATGTGAATAGATTTAGATTCATCTAGTTATTAAGCAGAATAGGAAGTCATTAACATAAATCAATATTTTGTTTGGCTTATGTTCAATCAATTAAAATATTTTGACTTATGTTTGAAGCATTACAGTATGAATTTAATTTCTTTTACCCTCTATCTATTATGTATTATGTAAATTTTTTTATTAAAGTAATAAAAATATTTATTATGAATCACTTATCAAATTATTATTATTATTGCAATAATAGGTTCACTCTTTTTCAGAGTGCTTTTGAATGTGGTGAATGGAGAAAAATGAATGCTAGAGATAGAGGAAGATTACTTTACAAGTATTTCTTTTTAATAAATAATTAAGCAATTAGTGTCTATAAAATTATATTAAAAAATTTATTTTAGATTAGGTGATTTAATGGAACAACATAAAGAAGAATTAGCTACACTGGAAAGTATTGACTCTGGTGCAGTTTATACTTTAGCATTAAAAACTCATGTAGGAATGTCTATAGATACATGGCGTTATTTTGCTGGTTGGTGTGATAAGATTCAGGGTGCTACAATCCCCATTAATCATGCTAGACCAAATCATAATCTTACATTAACAAAAAAAGAACCAATTGGGTAAAGAAAATTTATAATTTTTAAGTTTATAATACTATAGAATGGTATATCAAATTTTATTATAATTAAAATTTTCAAATAAGAGTTTGTGCTATTGTTACACCATGGAATTATCCCCTGATGATGGTTTCTTGGAAAATGGCTGCATGCTTAGCAGCTGGAAATACTGTGGTTATCAAGCCAGCCCAAGTTTCGCCATTGACAGCTTTGAAGTTAGCTGAATTGAGTGTATATGCTGGATTTCCACCAGGTGTTATTAATATTTTACCTGGAAGAGGTTTGTATATTATTTAGTTAATTATTAATGTTATATAAAGAAGTATCACATTTAAAAGTTAATTTATACTGTTTTAGGTGGAGAATGTGGACAAGCTTTGGCAGACCATCCTGAAATAAGGAAGTTGGGTTTCACAGGATCAACTCCCATTGGACAACAAATCATGAAAAGGTAAATAATTTTAAAAATGAATAAAGTATAAATCAAGAAAATGGTAAAGTTCTTTAGATTACAAAGTTCAAACATTTTGTTCATATATAAAATTCTGAAGGAAAAAAAATCATCATCAGGCATATAAATCAATTTGTATTTTTAATTATTTTTTTAATATTTAAATGTGAAGTGCTTGCAAATGTTAATAAATTTATATATTGAAATTGTATTTTACATTATTGTAATGTTATCTTATAATTTTGACTATTTTGCTCAACTGAAGTTAACATTTTATGTAAATATAAGCTACAGTATATAGAAATATAATTTTCTGAATAAATTGATAAAACTGAAATTTAAATAACACTTTATTACCATATTTTAAATTTTCAGCACTTATATTACTGATATTTGAAATAATAATATAAATTTTATATAATAATAATAATTCTGTTTTAAATAAATTTAACTTTTTAAATTTTTTTACAATTTTAAATTAAACTGCTCTTTCTGCAGTGATTTTAAATAATTCAATAAAAGGATTTTTTTGTTAAAGGATGACTGTCACTTTCCATTCAGGAAGAATAGTAAGTGACGGGGCGAAACAAACACTTCCACAGGCTGCCCACCCCTGTAAAGGGATCAGCCGGATTGTGGAGGACTGGGATCGACGGGCCGAGCCCGGACCCCATGAAAAATATTCTCAAGGGGTGGGACCGCAGACTCGAACCCCCAGAATGGAAAGCCGAAGCGTTTCAACGCGGCCAATCCGGCTGACCACAATAAAAAGATTAAATAATATAAATAAATTGATGTAATTCTTATTAAAATAATGAATATCCCCATGAAAAATATTCTCAAGGGGTGGGACCGCAGACTCGAACCTCCAGAATGGAAAGCCGAAACGTTTCAACGCGGCCAATCCGGCTGACCCCAATAAAAAGATTAAATAATATAAATAAATTGATGTAATTCTTATTAAAATAATGAATATTTCGATATAACTTACTTTTGCACATACTTTACAACATCCACAGGCATCAGAAGTAATACCAGCAACACAGTTTTCCGGTACCTTACAGGAATCCTTCAAGTTTTTATCTCTCCAACAAGGACATGATAATGTGTATATGCTGCAAAAAGTCACATAGAAATAAAGAAAATTTCGATTCCATAATTTCTGAAATCCCATATTCTAATTTTTGATCTACGAATATTTATTTATTTAATCAAATGGTAATTTTAATGAAAATGAAGCAATGGATTAACAGAAAAAATTTCGATTCCGTAATTTCTGAAATCCCATATTCTAATTTTTGATCTATGAATATTTATTTATTTAATCAAATGGTAATTTTAATGAAAATGAAGCAATGGATTAACAGATATAAATATTCTGTTAAAAGAACTAAAAATTGGCTTAGAAGAATGAAGTGAAAAATCATTTAAATGAGCAGCAATTGTATGGTGATCTTTTATCGTACGATGTTGCCGTTAAAAAGTAAAAGCTTAAGCAAGAACAAATATAATAAAAAATAAAGGAATGATATTTTTCAACGACAGGGTATCCATAATCTCATCTTACATGCTATCACTTGCCATATAGCAACTTCTCTGATCCAGGAAAGAAGATATTGCAGAGTAAAATGTCTCCCAGATGGAACTCTACGTTAATCATCGCCTGGTCTATAGATGCGGACATACCTAACACCTCCAGTTCCATAAAAACGAAGACCGAATGCAACGAATCCTTCAGGTGAAACAAGTCTGGGGATTTGTTCACAACATCCATCCGCCATGTATTATGTTACGTCATAACAACCGGATCTGGTCGAGAATTATGACGTAACAGCTGCCGCCCGTTTTTTATCCCTCTGTTCAGAGGGATAAAAAACAAACTACATCCATCCGCCATGTACTATGTTACGTCATAACAACCGGATCTGGTCGAGAAATATGACGTAACAGCTGCCGCCCGTTTTTTATCCCTCTGTTCAGAGGGATAAAAAACAAAGAGACAAAGCGAGTATTTGCTACTGCGAATTTCCTATTACAGAAGACCTACAATAATGAGGTTCTAAAATGTCAGTAGCCGGATGAAAAGCTCGGAAAGGAATATCTTTTCTTACTAAAGAAGTAAAAAAAGATGAAATAATCACATATTGGGTGGCTGGATGACCGAGTAGTGATGCGTTGGCGTGCCACGCAGGAGAACCCGCGTTCGCTGGAGAACCCGGATTTTTCGAGATACACGGCCCAGCCCTGTGATCTCCATCCTTCACCATCTGGCCCCTTCATACAGGCCCGAGTAGTAATGCGTTGGCGTGCCACGCAGGAGAACACGGATTTTTCGAGATACACGGCCCGGCCCTGTGATCTCCATCCTTCACCATCCGGCCTGTGATCTCCACGACTCTCTCGAGGGCGCCCGCCTTGACGTCGGGAGGGCTTACTGGATGTCACTATGCCTATACCTGTTTAGCCGGGCCGGTGTGTCCATAGTGACAGGGGAAAAACTAAGAGGTTGCCAATTGCTTGGCGAAATTCAGGCGAAGACGACCCTACACCAGCTCTCTCGAGGGCGCCCGCCTTGACGTCGGAAGGGCTTACTGGATGTCATTATGCCTATACCTGTTTAGCCGGGCCGGTATGTCCATAGTGACAGGGAAAAACTAAGAGGTTGCCAATTGCTTGGCGAAATTCAGGCGAAGACGACCCTACACCACGGGTGCTCGTGGTGTAGAGACCTGTGCAGATATCGGTGTGCGTCAGTGGCTGTCGAAAGGAAGTGGTTCCCCCGAGTAGACAGCTGCGGGAAGTCCTAGCCGAATAATTCGCCCTCGGATCTCGTTTGACTTTCTATAGAAAGATCTAGCAGCAAAACTGGTCGGCCTGGGATAGTCTCTTGCCCCGGCCCCCAGTAGTAGCTGTTCCTAGTGAAGAAATTCCAATAGGGTCGATAGAGCGTGGCTGCACCCATCCCTCACTGGTGGATGCTCTGTAGTTCGCCACTCGACCGTCCAAGTCCCTGCGGATCCGGGATTAAAAATCGATTTGACGTATGCCCTGCATGAGGTACAAGGCTATAAGGGTCCCAATCCCAAGGCGTTGTACCATGCCGAAGGGATGGATGGTGGCTCGCTGGTGGATGCTCTGTAGTTTGCCACTCGACCGTCCAAGTCCCTGCGGATCCGGGATTAAAAATCGATTTGACGTACTGTATGCCCTGCATGAAGTACAAGGCTATAAGGGTCCCAATCCCAAGGCGTTGTACCATGCCGAAGGGATGGATTGTGGAGGGATTACGTTGCCCACCCGAGATTTGGCCTGGCTCGGGCTGAATGGGTTCATCCACAGGCCACGGGAACTTGCTTCCGTAGGGAATCACAAAACCTCGGGGAGTTTATCCGAGTGATATTCGGCTATGGCAAGGCGCCAGAGCCCGGCCATTGCACGGCATCGGTCGATATCGTCTCCATGGTGGCCCACCAGTCAGGCGCTGACAGTGGGTTGCATCGGTGATCGAACCGGGGGAGATTCTCGCCCTTTTCCATATGGATTGGACCGCGGGTTCACGCGTTCCACCCTCCTGTTGCGATTATTAGTAAGGGTTGTGCATTCTGAAGAAGGTTCGGTGATTCCTTTCTTTCCGATCTTCCAGCGGACTGCCCGCCATTTCGCGGCGGTTGTGCCCGAGCTATGGTGTCTTAAGGTGATCTCCTTTTTTATAAGAACTGGTAGTAGCAAATCCGTACAGCCCCTTTGTGTCTTCGATCCCTCTGGGGACGAAGATGGTCCATTTTCCATATGCATTGGATCGCGGGTTCACGCGTTCCACTCTCCTGTTGCGATTATTAGTAAGGGTTGTGCATTTTGAAGAAGGTTCGGATTTCCTTTCTTTCCGATCTTCCAGCGGACTGCCCGCCATTTCGCGGTGGTTGTGCCCGAGCTATGGTGTCTTAACGTGATCTCCTTTTTTATGAGAACTAGTAGTAGCAAATCCGTACAGCCCCTTTGTGTCTTCGATCCCTCTGGGGACGAAGATGGTCGTTGCAGTAGCAAATCCGTTTAGCCTCTTTGTGTTTTCGCTCCCTCTGTGGACGAAGACAATTCTCGGAAAGTAATGGTCGCTTCGGCGACACTGTGCACGGGATACAGATGCGGCGGTCTTACCCCTAGGTCTGGCAAATCTGAGCGAGTTCGCCGTATACGTATTTCGTTCTCTTCATGGAAAAAGAGGTGGCAAGCGAGTCCGCACCCGAGTGGCAGGCAATGATTAAGCCGAGATTATTCTCTCAGACGAGAAGTACCCTGTAGTACCCTCGTAGGTGGAGCAGGGGAGCGGCCTTTTGGCCTGTCTCTGAATACGAAATGAGCCCTCTCCAAGAGTATGGGTGCAGCCCCTGTTGGAACTGGCCCCGCCCCCTTAGTAATCTCCATGATTAGAAAGGAGATGTAAAATATGCAAAAAAAAAATAATAATAATCGCATATCTGCGGAGAAAGAACATTAAATACTAATACGTTTTCTCGTCTTAAAGGAAGAGAGATCTGCTGGCTTCGTATTCCTATCTAGCTCACGTCCAACCAAAGGACTGCCGCAGGCCACCATAGAGATGATATCGACCGATGCTATGAATGCCTCCAAGAGTGTGGGTGCAGCCCCTGTTGGAACTGGCCCCGCCCCCTTAGTAATCTCCATGATTAGAAAGGAGGTGTAAAATATGCAAAAAATAATAATAATAATCGCATATCTGCGGAGAAAGAACATTAAATACACATACGTTTTCTCGTCTTAAAGGAAGAGAGATCTCCTGGCTTCGTATTCCTATCTAGCTCATGTCCAACCAAAGGACTGCCGCAGGCCACCATAGAGATGATATCGACCGATGCTATGAATGCCCAGGCTCTGGCACTTTGTTATGGATGAATATTGCTCGGGGTAACTGTAACTCTACGAGGATTGGCGTTCTTCCTAGGGAAGCAAGTTTCTCCCGGTCTAAGAGGACAGAGTCCCTATCAGCTCGATGTCAATTACCTCTCAGAAGGGCACAGTTCAAGCTTCTGTCTCTTTGCCATGTATCCCTTTAGCACGGTACGCCAGGCTCATGTATTTTGAGACTTAGCCAAAGCTTTTCTCCTGCTCCACCTACTAGGGTACTATAGGGTACTTAACGTCTGCGAGAATAATCTGGGCTTAATCATTGCCTGCAACTAGGGGTGCGGACTCGCCTGACCACCACTCTGATCCACAAAGCGAACGAAATACGAATACGGCGGACTCGCTCAGTTTGCCAGGCCTAGGGGTAAGAAGGCCGTATTCGTATCTCGTGCATTGTGTCGCCGAAGCGACCTTTAAAGGGCCGAGAATTGCCTCCGTCCACAGGGGGAGTGAAGACACAAGAGGCTGTGTATTTGCTACTAAGACTGGTGCTCATTACTGAGCTACCGGACTGTCCCCGAAGGGATTGAAAACTCTACGGTTTTCTCACATCAAGTTCTCCCAAAAATGTACCAGACTGTCCCCGAAGGGATTGAAAACTCTACGGTTTTCTCACATCAAGTTCTCCCAAAAATGGGAAATCCTTAGGACATCAAAGCTCCTGCACAACCGTCGCAAAAATCGCCACAGCCCCCCGGAATGACGGAGAGTATAGTAATCCCGAACCTTCCACAAGAGAGAACCCTTACTAATAATCGCAACGGATGGGCGGAAGGATGACGACCAGCCGACCCAACTTATATATTATATTATATATATATTTTCCCCCCTTTCTTTTCTTTTCTTTTCTCCCTGTCTCTCTCTTTTTTTGTATATTCTTCATATGGTCTTTTCGGAGGTCGTTCCCTTGTGCTTCGTCGTACTACCGATCTCTCTTCCTTTTGGTTGTTTGTTTCCTGTTCTTGTGTTTACTCTTTGAACGTTTTAGTTTGTTTTTCGGCGTCTTCCATGTCTGTTGCGTCGCTTCTTATAATTGGCATATCTTCTGCTGTTCCTAAGCTGATGTTATTTTCATTTGTTTTCTTCTCCGTCTCATTCTGCAGTTCTCGTTTTCGTAATTGGTCAGCGTGTTTTCGTTTTATTTCTGCCCAATATCAACTTCAAAAGATAGTTCTCCCTACTGTCTTTCTACTGTTCCCATTCCTTTCGTCCCACACCTTCATCCCTGGTTTCGAATTTTGGCTTTTTTGTCGTGATACATTTTTGTTTCCAAATTTCTCTTTCCATTTATCTTCGTGGGTTACTGTCTTTCTACTGTTCACATTCCTTTCGTACCCACACCTTCATCCCTGGTTCGAATATCCGCACTTGGGCTTTTTTGTCGTGATACATTTTTTGTTTCCAAATTTCTCTTTCCATTTATCTTCGTGGGTTCGGTTTTATGTTTCTGGAAGAAATAAGAAAATATCGATTCCTTTACGATAAAAAAATGTCCGATGATGATGATGAGCTATCCATGTTGAATCAGCTAACTTCAAATGATATCACAGTAATTAGCCAATAGGTAAACGATGTCGTTTATTTACGTGCGTCGTACGCTTTCGATCTGAACATCATTACGCTCGACGTTTCGTGCGCGACGCATTTACGTTAGCGTACTGACGTCGCGTTTTACGCCTGTGAGACCCAGCCTTTAGATAGGGAGTTATCATTGCGTTCATAGGATTTCTGATTATTTTTAAGAACATGCCTTATTACAGAGCTATAAATTATTCTAATCGTGCAGAAAAGGGTCATAGATTATTTCCTTTGCTGCAAAGTAAAAGAAATTAGAGACAAAAAGAAGTGATTAAAAAATATTAGAAGGAAAAACTTTTCCAAATACGATTTTCGTTTGCCAGGTAAGAAACTGCTCTTTTTTATAAATTAGAAAAGAAATATAGTATTATGGTTTACTTTTCATAAAGTTACCCGTGATTATCGATCGATAGGAGGATACAAAATGGCTGCTGAATGCGGTATTCTATTTATCAAGGAACTCTACTGTATATTATTTGTTATTATAAAAAGAAATTAATTAAAAAATGATCATCAATTATGTAAATACAATTCAATATGATTGTCAATTACGTTTATTTTTTCCTTTTTTTGTATTAATAAAGTTTTGCCATGAAACATGTGTGCCATGAAATAAGGGGGCGCCAAGATTACATTATGTTGTAGGGGAGGCGTAGTAATATAAAGTTTGGAAAACACTGCATTAAAAAATGTTAGAAAATTGATATATAGTAATTTATTATTATAGTTGATTTTTTCATTATGAATTTAAATCTTCAGTTTTGCGTGAATAACTTAATTATAGAGATTAATTTTTTCTATTCGTTGTTAACCTTTAATGAAAGCAAATAAAAATACAGTATTTTTTTTATAAAACTTCAACATTGCAATAAACTAAACAATGTTATATAAAAGTTATTAAAACACCATCCGAATTTGGATCTAAGCCAGGTCATCAATTATTTTCCTGGATCATTTCACCTTTTCACAAATAATGAAGTGAAAGCTGTCAGTTGAAGGTTGAATGTTATAAAAGACAGTTGAATAAATAAGAAATTCTGAAAATTCTGAAAGATTAAACGTCTGTTTTAGACACGACTTTCGAAATGTTTGACTTTCCATAACAATTTTGACCTAGCTCACCCTATTTTACTTGTATAAATCATAGGAAGCCACAATGCAAATTTAGTTCCAGATAGTTCAAACGGTGTGGGAATGAATATGTTAAAAGATAAATAAAATAAAATATTCTATTTTTGGTATATAGATTCCTTAATAATATAATTAAATTTTTAGACAGAAATGTTTCTCTAAACTCAATATCAGACATTTATAAACATTATAAAAACCAATAATTGATTTTTTTAGTAAATACTAATTATAAAATAACAATTATAGATGCGATAACAACAAAACTTTCATTATTTTACATGAAAGAATTATTAATTTCGCATTAGCACTTTCTTGGATAGTTGGTACTTTCATTCAGGTTGAAACGATATTTGTTTAGAACGATTTTACTGATTTCGCAACTTAAAATATTCAGGCCATGCAAACATTACCCATGAATATATTAAAAAAACTTTTATAAAATAAATATTTTAAGTTTTTAATGTACAAATTTATAACTCAAATAAATACAGTAGAATTACAACCGAAAGATTTCTTTCTCTTTGAAAGTTTATTCAAGAATAAATTATTATTTAACTTTATAAGTGTTAGTCTATATCTAATGATGGCTGTGTGATAAAAGAATAGGTTTTTTAACGTCATATTCTAATTTTGTTGATTATTATGTGATTGGGATATTCCATGCACTATCACAGAATGTTCACATTTGTAGAAGGATTATCTCCTTTTTGAGTTTTTACACCACTTTCCAGCTTAGATAGATAAGATAGTAACATACTGTAAGTGTTCATCATGGATCGCCTGTACGCCTATATGAGTCAGATGTCAGATGAAGAATGGAGTTCAACGAACCGAACCCGGATCCTCCAAGAGGCCATGAACTGTCTGGCTATTTGGCTGAAAATGGATAAATCTAGTTTTTTATTGAATATATAATAAATAAAAAGATAGGAAAAATAAAGAACGATCCTGTTTAATTTAATAAATATTATCAGTTAAAAATATATTTATATGACAGATCGTTTGAGTTTGTATATAATTTCTTTTGTATGGTAAGCTTGGTGTCTAAATTTTGATTGCCCCTTTCCACTCAAATAGAGTACTAAGGGAGCCGTTCTGAGCCAAAATTAAATACAAAATGTAGTAAAATTCCCGCCAAAACAGAAATAGCGAAATTCGTGCATTAAATTTGTCCGGATTTACCTGCACGACCCTGTAGAAAAAGCAAAGAACCAACTTAACCTATGTGATGACGTACAAGAGTAACCCTGTATAAAGGAGTACTAATAATCTATTCTTTGTTCAGTAGAAGCTTAGAACTATGTTAGTAGAAATTAAGTACTATGTTATTAGAAATCAAGAACTATGTTAGTAGTATATCTAGAAAGTATATTAAGAGGAAACATATTTTAAGTTAGTAAAAGACTTATAACTATGTTAATACCTAAAACTAATAATTTTATTATTTTTTTTTTCTTTTGGTTTAATTGTAAAATGTTACATGATATATAATTGCCATGAAACATTTTACAATTAAACCATGCTTTTATTTCATTTCATCAGTGAAAAATACAGTGATGTTTAAAGAAAAATTACCAAATATTATCCCTTTTAAAATCAGAATCTAGGACCATATATTTTAACTTTAACATTAGGTCAACAGAGATTTCGGTTTCAGTTAAAGTCATGTTTTCAGAAACCTAAACTGATGTTAAACAAGGATCTATTGTACTTTCATAATAATTAATAAATGTCAAATACATATATAAAAGTATATTGCAAAATGCTTAAAATTATTGTTTGCATAATATATAAATTGTTATCCAATAATAATATGAGCTAAGGTAGGGGTGGGCAACCTCCGGCCCGTGGGCCATATTATTTTATTATATCTAATACCAGCGCTATGTATACTTATATATCTGTACCTTCTCTTTTTTAAATAAATACTATTATTATCAACTGTTTTTGTTTTAGCCCTTGGCCCACCATAAATTTTTCTATACGGCCCCCTACAAAAAAAAATTGCCCATCCCTGAGCTAAGGTATTCAGAATATAGGACAATTTTATTATAATTATCATCGTTAATCAATTACAAAGATTTCTTAGTATATTAGGAATTTTCCATTCTTATAATGGATCAAATGTGTTGGATTGATATTTTAATTGTTAATTTCAAATGTAAATTATAATATATTTATAACTGTCATTATAGAAATGTCAAATAAGTGAATTGCAAATATAATAAATCATTATTTCTTATATTAATTATTTTAAAAAAAAAATATACATACAGATCTGATGAGCCATCAGACATCACCATTCCTTCAGACAAACTATCTTTATATTTATCTCTTGCTTTTTCTTTGCGGCTTGATTGTCTATCTTTACTATTACCTCTATGACTGTAGCGATCTCTAATAAAAGAAATCTTGTTGTAATTTCTCTATAAAAAGCTATTATATAAAAAAATAATTTTTATAACTTAACAGCTAAAAATTTGTCTTTCTTCATATAATAGTAAATTTACTGTACTGTCTGTGCCAATTAGCTTGAGCTTAGTGATGTTGCAATCACAATATTTATATATCATTGAGACAACTGCATTATGTGGTCCTGGTAAATGAAGAGTTTGATAAAGTAGATTCTTTCCATATAATAAACAGTAATTAAAATATTAGATATAACTGATAAGTATAAAAGATATAAGTCAAATGAGAGAAAATATTTAAAGAAAAATAATAATTCAATAGAATTAAGTATGAATTCATATATAATATTTAAATAATAATATATTAATAATTCTGAATATTCTTCATTGTTACAATCATCATTTAATTTTGCTGCTAGAATTCTAGTTAAAAATGTATTGGGATTTTTCTCCAATATACTTTTTTCCAATTCAAGAAACAATTGCAACAGTTTTTCCAGTATCTTCCTTTATGCTATAAAATGTAGAATAAATTAGAGTCATCAACAAAGCTACACAATATGTTGTTCCCAGATCAGTGATATTAATTTGATATAATGTAAATCAAGATTAAGTTTCTTATAAATACAATGCTAAAAAATGGCGTAATTGGTGCTGGAACTGATGTAATTTTCCAGGGCTCTGGGATTGAGGGGGTTTTTGTGCACCTTTTTAAATTTTTAAATAATAAAGAAATTTCTAAATTGGTACTATTTTACATTTCTATGTTCTATCACTTTATTAACAATTACATATTTTGTGTTATGCTTTGGAATCTGCAAAAGTTGGGAGTCCTGAGCTTAAGCCCTATTAGTCCTTATACAAATTTGCCAAAGACTAACATAAAAATTTTGACTAAGAAAAAATATATATTTTTTCTGCACTTAATGTTTGTAATAAATATGAAACCTGATAAACAAATGACAATTTAATAAAAAAAATGCATTCTCTCTCTCAAATTATAGTCTAGTCATTTGGATAGTTGATAATATCCAATAACAGAAATTAAGAAAATAAAGCACTACACTAAAACAGTTTTTTCATTTAATCAATAAAAAGATCCAAGATCCATCTAGCTATTTCTCACCAAGATTAAAGAGACAGACGAAAGGAAATCTAATAACTCAGGCAATGATTGTGAAAAGGCTACATTAATTTTTGAAGAACTGTAGAAGAAAACTCTAGAATGTATAGTTCATTCCAAAAAGTTTGTCACCTGCTTCGCAGCACTGAGCTTACCGGAAGTTTATCAGTTATAAAGTCTGTCAGTTCAAACGTGCATAGTGAAAGCTAAAAATGGACACATCCGTTCTGACTAAAAATAGGGGTGAGGTATATGAATGAGATGGGTTGATTACACTGCTCTGAACTGAAAAAACTAATCACTGCTATTTAAAGCCAGGCAGACTTTCTAGTTACGAATTGAATAAATAGATAACATGCTCTAATATCATTTTTTAAATTTTGAATATTGGTAATTATGAGTATGATATTTACAGATTTATTTTTTAAAATTCTAATATACTAATATAAATATACTGTATTTGTTTGCTACCATATATTATATATAAACTATATATAGAGTTCTTAAAGTTATATCTGCTTAGACTTATTATTATTTAATATTTTAAATTCAAGCATATTTTAGCAATAAATAAGCACACTATCATTTATTTATGATTCTATAGTTTATAGTGCTGAAGATGGTCTTGTACCGAAAGCGCTTCACTAAATAAATGATAGTGTGCTTATTTACTGCTAAAATGTGCTTGAATTTAAAATATTATATATAGAGTTTTTTTATATAATCCCATCGAGGATAAACATCATGTTATTTGCATAAACATGATTTTTTTTAACTTTAAATTAAAAAAGATTTCATATCGAGAATGGCAGCAATGTTTTATGAATTATAATAATTAGATTTATTAGTATATATACTCGAAAGACAATTATTTTGGTAAATCTTCTGAAGCAAATCCATATTTATATAGTCATAGTTCAAAATAAACATTTAATGATATAATTACTAAAGTATTTCATAAAAATGATTTTTTAAAATGAATTTTTCTAGAAAACAAGATTAGTATTTATATCTTTACAGATCAAGTCCAATTGTTTTATAATGTTTTGGGTGAAAACAATAAATTACTGATATAACTAATAAAGTATTTCATAAGAAATGATTTTTTAAAATTAAATTTTATAGAAACTGAAATTAGAATTTATATCTTTACAAATCGAGTCTAATTGTTTTATAACGTTTTGGGTGAAAACAATAAAAATACAAAGTGAAAGATAGTTTTATCTTTATTAAAATAAATAGAACATAATGCGTAAATATGTAACAATTAAAATCTATTATACTTTGTCTTTATATCGAACTTTCAGAAAGACATGGTAGAACAAACTATAAATTTGAATATCCAACACAAATTATAAACTCTTATTAGAAAAATTAGTAGAATACCAAAACAGACATAACAACATAAAATTCAATTTGACACTCGTGTTCAATTTTTATGTTTTCTTTTTTAAAAACCGACAAAAAAGTTGATAAAATTGTCATGGAAACGAAATAAATATAGTTTGGTTTTTATCGTTTGGCAATCAACATATATTAAACAATTTATCAACGAGAATCATTTGGAACAGTATTTAATTTTATTACAAACACAGAAAGAAATATGCATTTTCAAATAAAACATCTTAATGCATTTACAAATAAAACAATAATATAAATACTTCCCGTAATCGCTATTACGTTATTGCTAGTGCTTTGCTTGGTGCTTTAACAACTTATTGCTTAATTACATATTTAGTTACGACCATATAATGCTGCATTTTGCCTAAATTAACAACATAGATTAATCTGTAAATAATAAATTGAAACTTTCCTAATAAATGCTCAAAATCAGTTTTTGGAAAAAATGATTGAACACCTGTCATTAAGCCTACCTAACCCTGTTGCTTAGAAGAAAAAAATGGAATCGTCCAAAGCTCTGCAAACTTGAATTTGTGCCTGAACTGATTAATCTCACTGGTTTGTAAGTATTGTAAGGAAGCCGAACATCTTCTGCTTAGGTGACTACCTTTTTGGAACGAACTGTACCTTAGATCAAATTTAGGAATTTAAAGTAAGTCAAGGCTGGTTTCATAGATTCAAAGGTAGAACAGGCATCCATAATGTTCTCGGATTAAGGAAACAGCTAGTGCAGATAAAGAACCTGCAGAAAAGTTTGTGATCAAATTTGAAGATTTAATTAAGAAAGAAGAGGCTCCTAAACTGCAAATTTTTAACAGGGATGAAATTGAGTTATTTTAGAAACACTTTCCAAATCAATTTATATCACGGAAAGAGAAGTGAAGGTCCCAGACATAAGCCTATGAAAGATAAGCCTATCTTGTTATTAGTAGCAAACACAAGTGGAGACCTTAAAGTAAAACTGCTTCTGATCTACCACTCAGAAAATCTGTGGTGCTTTAGGAAGAAAATCAAGTTCAAACTGCCAATGATGTAGAAATTCAATGCAAAAGCCTGGATAGACCAGCAAATTTTCAAAGATTGGATTTTTGAGGTGTGTGCCACAAGCATGAAGAAGTTCCTTACTGACATCAACTTGCCTTTGAAAGCATTTCTGATCTTTGACAATACTAGTACCCACCCTCAAGGATTAGAGGACATTCTTTAAATTGACTTTGTGAAGTCAAAATCCATTCTTGCCTCCAAACACATCACTGATCCAACCAATGGATCAACAAGCTTTAAATTGACTTTGATGAAGTCAAAATCCATTCTTGCCTCCAAACACATCACTGATCCAACCAATGGATCAACAAGTGACTGCATATCTTAAAAAACTTAACACCAAAGCTTTGTTCTCATGGCTTTTCAATATGATTCACTCTTCTGACAAGACACTGAAGGACTTCTGGAAGACTGAGTTCAAGATTCTTCATGCCATCTTCTTTATTAAAACTGATGAGACAGAGTGACACAGAGAATCCTTTGTGCATTAAGGAAGAAACTCATTCCTTCCTTTTCTCAGGATGACAACAGTGCAGACCAAGCAGCTGGAGAATCAAAAGCAGCTGTACCCATGCAAGCGATCATAATGGCAGAGAATCTTGACATAGAAGAGGTTGATATAGAAGAGCTTGTGGAGGACCAAGTTCATGAGCTGACTTTGAAGGAATTCAAAGGTCAGCTCATCACTCAGTACTCAGCAAACAGCAAACAAAAAAAAGACAGAGAAATTTCACCTGAAGAAGAGGATGACAAAGAAAAAGGGCCAATGCCAACAGCTGCTATTAAAGAAGTTTTATTCTATTAGAAAAGGTGCAGTCTGATTGTTTGGAATGGCACTCAAACCCTACTGATGTGAGTAAAATGACAGATTTGTTCAATTAACGCTATCATTCATCACTTCAAACCATCATGAAAAAGAGGAAGAAACAGTCCACCCTTCATCATTTTCTCATCCCTGTTCAAGCAAAGAGGAGAGAAGAAGAGGTAGAACAGGATAAAGAATTTTCATTCCAACATCCAAGGGCTAATAAATTGTGTATATTGTGCATAAAATAGTGTATTTTGTAATTTAGTGCATTATACAATAATAAAATACATAATAAGTTTATATCTACAATTTTATATATAAAATCAATGAAAACTATTTAATAAAAAATTACAATTTATGGAATATTATTATATACATTTTTAATAAAAAAAATTATTTTAATATTAAATGAAATAAATGCCTGAGCATAGCTCCACACGCATAGAGAGATTTTTGCAACTTTGCACGGAAAATAATATGCACGTCTATTACTTAGTAAAAAAAGGAATAGTTCAGCTGGAAGATGGGTTGACAGACCGAGAACAAGCGAATAGGGCTGTAGAAGCAATTTGAGATCCAAGTCAGCCTATGAGTAAAAATAAATCAGTTATCAGATTTAAAAAAAATTACAGAGGTCCTCAATATATGTCATTGATTAATTAGGGAGAATAAACTTGATATACATTGAATATATTTGTACTTATGTTGTTTGAACAGAACCTGTATGTCTACTTCTTTTGAATTTTCTCTTTCTCCTTATATATTTTAGTTCATAATTATATACTATATATTAAATAAAGGTAGGCCTCAATTAGTGCGAATAATGGGTTCTGCAAATTTCTCACACTATTCGAAGTATTAACTATATGTAAAAATATGTTAATTGGTTCTTGCTTTGTGAGATTCCGGCCATTAGCCAACCTCACAATGAATAACCACAATACTAACTGTTTAAAAAATATTTATTTTCATATTTTACATCATTGTTCATCATCTAAATTAATAACTTACCAGGAATTGCATCTCATACCATTATCAAACCAATTGCCAAATTGAAACCAAAATAATAATCAATTTTTAATCAATCAAAAATCTTTACCATAACAAAGCTGAATAAATAGTATGTTAATAGCTAATCAGCAAAAAGCGTGTTTAACCCCTTCAAAGATCGTGTGACCGTTCTATTTCGCCAAGTGGATGAATCTAATGAAGCTAAAGCTGAATAATAGTAATGTTAAATAGCTAACAGCAAAAAGCCCATCAAATAATAGTAATGTTAAATAGCTAATGGCAAAAAGCCCATCTTTCTGGCATTTCACCCCTTCAAAGCCAAGTGACTGTTCTTGGACTGCTCCTTAGATGTTAATGTTAAATAGCTAATGGCAAAAAGCCCATCTTTCTGGTGTTTCACTTTCAAAGCCAAGTAACTGTTCTTAGACTTCCTCGTCCAGTTTTACTAACCAAAAATTAACATTAATTTGTTAATTGACATCATAAAATGGGATGGACCTTTGTTAGTAAGACTGATCTATGCTTACAACTTGCATTAAAATGGACCTTTGTTAGTAAAACTGGTCTATGCTTACAACTCGCATTAGACCGAAAATTAACATTAATTTGTTAATTGACATCATAAAAGGGGATGGACTAAACGAAAATTAACATTAATTTGTTAATTGACATCATAAAAGGGGACGGACCTATGTTAGTAAGACTGGTCTATGCTTACAACTCGCATTAATCGAATATAACTTTAATTTGTTAATTGACATCATAAAAGGGGACGGACCTTTGTTAGTAAGATAATTTGTTAATTGACATCATAAAAGGAGGCGGAGCTTTGTTAGTAAGATGGTCTATGCTTACAACTCGCATTAATTGAATATTTGCTCTCACTAACTGATCGTAAAAGGAGGCGGAGCTTTGTTAGTAAGACTGGTCTATGCTTACAACTTGTATTAATCAAATATTTAGATAATAAGACTGATCTATGCTTATAACTTGCATTAATCAAATATTTGCTGTTATCATTAATTTGTTAATTGACATCATAAAAGGGGATGGATCTTTGTTAGTAACTTTAATTTGTTAATTGACATCATAAAAGGGGACGGACCTTTGTTAGTAAGATAATTTGTTAATTGACATCATAAAAGGAGGCGGAGCTTTGTTAGTAAGATGGTCTATGCTTACAACTCGCATTAATTGAATATTTGCTCTCACTAACTGATCTATGCTTACATTAATCGAATATTTGCTCGCACTAAGTGAAAAACAGTATAATTTTTATAAGTCACACTAATCGAATATCGCATTATTCGAACTCGCACATTTTATAAGTCGCACTAATCAAAATCGCATTATTCGAACTCGCACTAATTTTGTAAGTCGCACTAATCAAATATGGTATCAATTTTATAAGTCGTACTAATCGAAATCGCATTATTCGAACTCGCACTAAACGAGGCCTATCTGTATATCATTCTGCAAAATTATGATCACCTGCCTGATAATTCTGCTAACATAACATTGCTTATGATGATTTGTCTTCCTATGGTGAGATTTTTGACACACAGATTTATAAAGGCAAGCAGATAAGTTAGACTCTTCATCAAGAAAACACTTCAAAAGCTATCACAGAATCTGCAGAAACTTCAGCTACAGTTATAACAACATAAAATGTTGAGGAGAAGTAATTTTAATAGAAAGAAAAAAAATTTATGTTCTGTTTATAATTTTATAGTGTATTTTCTAATTGTTAATTGGCAATCACAATAAATTATACTATATTATAGCTTAATGTACAATAAAATAAGTATTTCTTATTCATCTGCCTATATACTTCCATATAAATTCAAATTTTTTAGTAGGTCTGGAATATATCTCTTATATAATACATTAGTTCAGTAGGAAATAATGCTCAATATTCATTGTTTTGATATTAGTTGTACTATTTCTGAACACAATTATAATGTCTATCAAGGACCCTCTTATATTTTTATGATATTATACATATTTAAGAAAATAACTAACTTTCTGTTAATTACTACTAAACATCTTTAATTAAAACAAATAACTAACAAGGTCGAGTAGGACTCACTGATTTGAATGAAATTTTGCAAGCTAGTGGAGATCTATGTTTTCACTCATCTGACAAAATTTTAGGTTTAGACCAGTGTCTGCCAAACTGTGTGCTGCGAGAGATTCCAGGTATGCCACAAAAGATTTAAAAATATTTAATATAGTGCATTTCTCAGTCATAAAATTCAGTCCATCTACGAATCTACATGATAATAAAAATCGCAAAATAGCAGGATATAGACCTGACATTAACAGAAAAAGAAAATTTTTCAGACTTGAGAAATGATGCTGTGTTGGCTTCACATTCTGTTTTATAAGTGTCAGCATTTTGGATTTCGCTCTGGAGTCAATATCCTCGATTAGCTACTACAGCCATTGTCGTTGCCATTTGGATCATAGTATTTTTGCGAATTAGATTTCTCAGCTCTTATGGAAATTAAATCAAAAACAGGGGAACGATTACTGATGGTAAATGAGGGTTATCTAATTTAGAGCCACGTCTTGATATTTTATTTCACAAAATCAATTGCATCCTTCTCATTAATAAAATTATTATTTATATTGCGTACTTATGTAATTTCAATAAAACAATATTATTTTATTATTGTTTCCTATATTAATAATAATAATAATATTTTTATTCATATTAATGAAATAATTTTTTTTTTTGATTTTTATTTAGTATGTTGCAAAACAAATTCCCCTGCTTCAGTGTGCCGTAAAGGAAAAAAGATTGGCAGACACTGGTTTAGACACACTAAAAATTTATTAAAAAAAATTTGTTAAGTTCAAAAATTTTTAACATTTCTCATAATTCCATTAAAAATTTAGCATTCAAATAGTTGCATTGGCAGCATAGCCAATTGCAAATAATGTGGATTTGAGTCTGATGAGTTTTTTTTAATATATCAGTAAAAATAACTTTTATTTAAATTATTCATTTTTTATATTTTTTAGATTCATCTTTTTTCCATAATAATTATATTGCTTGAGAGTTGAATAGGTTTATTTTCCTATTCTGAACTTCTATTTACACAATAATAATAATAATTACTTTAAAAGTATGAAATAATGATTCACTTAATTTATTTTTTATACTAAACTATATTGAATATAATTTATTACAATTATTTTCATATCAAAAACTATTTTTATATATAAATATTATACATATTGAGAAATCACAATATAATTTCAATATTTCAGTGTAAAATAAGCTAATATGTATTATTTATTGAAAAAATTTTTGAAAAGTGAAATAAAACTAATTATATAAAAGTATTTGTAATATATTCATAAATATACAGCAATATATTATACAAAATGAAATAATTTCTTTAAAGTATGAAATAATGAATTTATTTTATGATTATTTTTTTTAATGTTATTATAAAATCAGAATAGGAAAATGAATCTATACTGTTCTCAAGCAATATTACCATATATACTGGTGTATAAGCTTAGGCTTTCTACTCGGAAAAAATTTCTGAAGTAGGGGGGGTCAGCTTATACACAGGAAAAAAAAAAAATCAACTTTTTTTAGCTGGATAAATTGAAGTAATAAGCAAAACCATAACTTACTGAATGTCTTCTGAAGACCAGGAAGAAAATTTTGCAATAATTCATTTAATACAATACCAGGTAAAATTTTAGAAATTTTGCAATAATTCATTTAATACAATACCAGGTAAAATTTTATCTTATCCCGAAGCTATCAAGAGTTTTGAGCTGCCAACTCCAAACTGCATCTATATACCATAATCAGGTAGGTGACGCCATGCTGTATGATACGATGTGACATGAAAATTCTCAACAATCAATCAAGAATCTTACTTAGGATACATATTTGGGTTAAAAATAGATTTATTTTTCATTATCATTAATTAAGAATGTTTTAATCCATTTGCTAGTAATCGATAAATGCCTATTATATTTAACTAAAGTAGATTAAAAGTAACTAAAATAATATTTAAAATCAATGTTAATTAGTTAGGTAGCGGTGTTTTATTCACATTCAGTTTGACTATATAGACTATCCAATTAACTGAATGAATAAATTCTTCAAAAACTAGGATTTTTTTCCCGCTGTAGTTGACAGTGTTTTATGCCACAGAACTCAATTAACTTCTTTAAATATTTATTAAACTTCTTAAAAACTTTTGATGAACTGGCACATTACAGTATGCATTTCGGCAATTCCGTTGCCCTCTTCAGCTAGTTTTATACATATATAAATCAGCTCATCATTTTTTACGAAGATTTTTTAAATACCTAAAATTAAATAATTTACAATTTTTACTATTACAGTTAAATTATGCCTTTATATATCTACATTCATAGAATACCTTTTCAGATATTATCAAGCAACACATTAAACAATTAAATTCAACATAACTTCATTTAAAAACTTATTTTTTCTTTAAAATACCACGTAATGCCATAGAACCTAAAAATAACAAAGTATTCAATTTTTCTTTTACTAAATCCACTAATACATAAAATTTTTATACTTTACTTGAATTTAAGGAACAAATGGATCAGCACTGCTATACATTACAATTTTTTCTTTACCAACTTAAATTACCACATAACCTGTAATTAGGAGAATATCTAATTTTTCATTTATCAACTTTATTTTATGTACAAAAAAAAAATGAAATTACTTTTAATTCCAGGTTCAGAAATCACCACAGCTACACATTATTATCTTTACATTTTTAACACCAAAATTAATCACTTCATTTTTCAACTACAGTGGGAAAAAAAATCCTAGTTTTTGAAGAATTTATTCATTCAATTAATTGGATAGACTTACAAACTGCTAACAACCAGTATGGATTAAAGACAAAGATACAAAAAAAAATTCATCAAAAACAATTGTTTTTCTGGATGTTTATATCATTAAAGAGCATTAGATTATACTAGTATGATTTTTAGAAAACTAACTGCCAATCCCCTATATATCTAGTTAATCCTTTAAATTGAACTGGCCATCTTTGCACGACAATACTTATTATAATAAAAAATCACTTAGCTAGAGAACACATGAGAGAACTATATCATTTAATGTGCCACTGTTTCTACTTATTTGATGGGAGGTTTTACCTTCAAACAAGAAGTCTTCCAACAGAAAGTCCCATGGTAAGCCCCCTTTTAGCAGAACTAGTTGTTTGCATGAAAGAAGAGAAAGCTGTAGATACACTAGCATCCATTTATACACCTGCTATATAGATGGTATGTTTTAGGTTGGTCCATTCTTGAATTCATAAATAAGTTTGTCAAAATGATGAGTAATGAGACTCTAGATCAGTTCTGTTCAAAAGACAGCCTGTGGACTGCATGCGGCCTGCAAAACCATTTTTTGCAGCCCATGAGGCTTTCACGATTTGTGATATAATATTACTTTTTAATGTTTTTTCACTTTTATTTATTACTTTTTTTAAGAGATTAATAAAAATAATCCTAAAATTGAATTATATTAACAAAGATTAATAAAAAGAATCCTAAAATTGAATTATATTAACTCAATTAACTATATATACTCATGTATAAGCCAAGGTTTTTTTTCTCAAAAAGTTTCTGAAGTGGGGGGTCGGCTTAATCAAAAAATCAACTTTTTTCTGGCTGGAGAAATTGAAGTAATAAGCAAAACCATTGAAGTAATATTAAGTTATTGAACATCTCTTGAAGACTAGAAAGGAAATTTTGCAATAATTCATTTAATACAATACCAGGTAAAATTTTTATCTTATCCCGAAGCGATTGAGCGCGTCACGCTGCCAACTTCAGCCTGCATCTATATACTGTAATCACATACCGGATACAATGTGACGCAAAAACTCTACAATCAATCAAGAATCTTACCTAGGATTCATATTTGAGTGAAAAAAATTATTTTTCATTATTATTAATTAAGAATGTTTTAACCATTCACTAGTAATTGATAAATGCTTAAGCATTATTGTATTTAACTCACTGATGATTTAATTAAAATAGATTAAAAAGTAATTAAAATAACATTTAAAATAATGAAAAAATAATAATTATTTAAAATCTGTACTGAAAAATAATTTAAAATAACGATTTTAAATAAATAATATTAAAATCAGAATTGAAAAATAACTGTAATCTATAAAAAAAAGTTCATCGTAAGCAAAATCAAAACTTTGAGATTGCATGCTTAACGTCTAGAAATATCTATGATCTAATATCATTAGTCTATCAAAAAAAGTTCATCATAAGCAAAATCGAAATTTCGAAATAGCACGCTTAACATTTAGAAATCAAGTTGCACATGTCATCTTAATGGTGTATGGCATCATCATTAAAGATGATCCACTCATTTTAAAATATAATCAAAGATTTGAATACGATAACTCAACTCAACTAGATGACATCATCATTAGGTTGATCCACTCATTTTAAAATATAATCAAAGATTTGAATACGATAACTCAACTCAACTATATGGAAAACGAAACTTCGAACAGTCTCTTGGGAACCGTATGATGTAGACATATTCTAATGGAATTTTTACTGTGATAATATGAAACTTTTTTAGAAAAGAAAACAGTTATTCAATAACAACAATAAAAAGAGAAAATATTTTTATGTAAACAATAAAAATTTATTACTATTTGTTAATTATTTGATTTTATAGCTATTTGTTAACTATTCACATCAGGCATCACTTATCTGATACACTTATACAAACACAGGTTTGAGTTGGCAACACGACACACTCGATCGCTTCGGGTAAAGTAAAATTTTACCTTTTAAATTGATATATTGGAGTTTGCATTATAAAATTTATTTTATATGTATATATTTAAAGTTTCAGTAAAATATTTATTTTGGCAAATGGCATTAATATATCAGTAACTAAAACTCAAAGATCATGTAATTTATTGGTTTCAAAATTTTATCGAATTTTAAGTGCTAAAGTCGGCTTATACACAGATTGGATATATTTAAGTATATACGATAGTTATCAGGGAAAATAAGAGAAATCTAAAAAATGAATAAATTTAAACAAAAATCACTTTTACAGATATTTAAAAAAATTAGTACATTGACCAGATTATTAAAAAATTAGCTGAGTTTCTACTCATAAAATTTTTCAGATGAATGAACACATGATCTGTCACAATCCTGGAAAATTTCATCAAAATCAGTGAGTAACAATCAACTAATCCTTTGTAAGTGATATTTATTTGTTGTGATTGGTTTAAATGTTATGACATCACATGTGGCAAGTTTTCTGGAGGTAAACTCTCAATACACAGACTAAGTTCATTATAATCAAATGTTCACTAAAACAAAGTTCACTAAATCCATGATTGGCAATATATTCTAGTACTCAATATACAAGGTTCAGTAAATTTATATTTATTATTTTATGTCAGTTTTACAATATCTCATTAAACTACCAGTTATCTCTCTTAAAAATTTTAGATAAATGCTCACAATTAATATTTATGTAACAATTCTAAAACAGATAATTAGTGATTAAAACTAACAGGAACTTTAACTGGATATTGTAAAATTCTCAAATTGTTTATTGAAATACAGGTGCACGCTGCTTTATAAAATCACTTCTGTCCGAATCGTTTTGATTTTATCAACCGGCTGATTTTAAAAAACAGCGATCTAAAATTTTGCACCTTTTTTCAAAATCCAATTCACAGACAACATAATTAAAACGAGACTTATAAAATATGATATACAGTAGAAGCCACTTATTAGAATCACTTTGGGACTGATCTATTTTGATGATAATAACCGACAAAAAAGCATAATTTTCGATTTTTTTTATTTATATAACATATACCGTACTTTGCTGTTATATGCAGTGTAATCTCGATTCATTGATTCGTCGGATTCCCGAAAAAACTATAGATACGAGAAAATGATAGATGCGGGGATATGAAAAAATAAAAAAAATGAAAATTAGATTAAAAGATAATGCTAATAATAATGATACTACCCAGCTGTATTTTCACTCGAATTTCTGAAAATGTTATTGCCGATAATTATCATTTACAGTAATTATCACTGCTTTTATTATTTTACATTCTCCTGTTTTCTGTGATTCACATGGACTAATCGAACACCTGCAGTAGGAATACCAAAGAACTGGTGAACTTTGAATTAAAAATTCAATTAGAAAAGTGATTTTTTTTTTGTACCTGCAATGAATGATTTTTATAAGCGGCAATGTTGATTTTATTACCCGGCAATTTTTCAATTGTATTGCATTGATTTGAATCCGTTCCTAAGGATTTGATTGCATAAAGCGGCTGATTTTATTAAGCAGCGATTTTATAAAGCAGCGGGCACTGTATTTTGATCCTACAATACAATAAAAATCATTTTCTTGTGATATTAAATTATAATAGTTTCAATAAACAATAAAAGACTCAAAAGTCAATGTTAAAATGAAATAATTATAAAACTAAAACCAAGAAATACATAAATATTTTGTTTATAATTCTATTTGTTTTTATTAATGCATTTATGTAATTCTTTACTAATATAAGTTTTACGATAATGACATATCTTTATCAAAAATAATAAAAATATAACAACAATTCTTTAACTAAAGCACTGTATTTGAAAATGGAATACAGTAAGCGCTGGAAATTGGAATAACTGGTTAATAGAATCAGCCGTGTAATAGAATCAAACTTAGTAGAACGGAAACAAATCAGCAAATTCTAATAAATGAAAATAAAAGCATTGAATCATGTTTTCGGTTTATGGAATCAACCTAGTCCGTTAGCAGAAAAAAAATCACCCAACAAACACACTAATATAGCCTATCGATTCTTAAACTCAGGAATTTTCGACAGCGAACAATTCTCCAATCAAATTAAACTTAAAAATTTTTGGTTACGAACAATTCGTTACTGTTGACAGAATAAAAATAAAGGGAAGAGAGTTTTCTCGGGGCACTGGAGGTCAGCTAAAATAAAATTAATTTTTTGAAAATAATTTGAATCAAACAAAAATAATTGATTTTTTAAATAAAAATGTCTAAAAATACTGTACTATGTCTTTTATTTTCCTATAACACTAAAGTAGGCTGCAAAACGAATGCAATAATAAAATCACCACATTATAGAATCGCTGGTTATTAGAATCAAAATGGTTACGACCAACATGATTCTAATAAGCGGTGCTTACTGTATATGTATGGAATGGATACAGAGCATGGTTAATATTTATATAAAAGTATATAAACTTTTAATTATTAATATGAAAGCAAAATTAAAAATACTTTCTAAGTAATTTTTATTTACCTAGTTCTAATTCTTCTATCCCGATCTGATCTGGAACTTCTTTCATAATTTCTTCTGTAAGGACTGTCTGCTCTTGATCCTCGACGCCAAGGACTCCTGTTTCTTAATGGACTTCTGGTTTTATAACTTCGAGGTGGACTTCTAGAATGATGTGATCCTGGAGATCTGCTTCTTCGATATGATTTTGGTGGTGTTGACTGCCGAAGTGGTGAACGGTAATCTCTGCGTGGAGAATGATTTTTATTTTCAGAACTAGGCAACCAAGGAGATCTGCTTCTACCATGAATAACGACTTCTTCTCTTCTCATACACCTTGAATTATTTCTTATGGGAGACTTTGATGATCTGGATCGATCATACCTTTTATAAGGAGATCTATCTCTACTTCTTCTATCTTTACGATGTTTATCCCTGGAAAAATAATTTACTGTTATTAGTTATGGATATGATATTATATAGTAACCAGCATACCCATACCCGGCATTGCTCGGGTAATTCATGTTGTTGTTTATGGCTATCATATTTCAGGGATCGAAAATTTGCTCCCCTTTATAATGCACCACCTAATTAAGAGGTGCTGAGTCCACTAGCATACCCGTACCCGGCATTGCTTGGGTAATTCATGGTGTTGTTTATGGCTATCATATTTCCGGGATCGAAAATTTGCTCCCCTTTATAATGCACCACCTAATTAAGAGGTGCTGAGTCCAAAAATGTAATTATCTTTTACTGCTGAGGCCCTGTAATCGAGATACAGGGCCCCAAAGTTGGGGCCTATCAGTTTTTCAAATTTCAATTAAATTTGAATTTTTCAAATTATTTCGAAATTTTAATGAATTTTGATGTGGTTTTACATTCTGAAACGAATGCAACCATTTCCGTTGACCTATAACCTATCTTTACAAAATTATGCAATTTTTTTCATTTTCACTGTTTTTATCACTCTTGATAAATTGTCGGTAGGAGAGCAAATTACCCAGCATGTTTTCGGAATTCATATTTGAAAAAAAAACAGAGGCATTTTGTTGAAAACATGCTTGTTACATTTTATTTATGATATCAGAGGATTTTTTTCATTTTCATTGTTTTTATCACTCTTGATAAATTGTCGGTAGGAGAGCAAATTATCCAGCATGTTTTCGGAATTCATATTTGAAAAAAAACAGAGGCATTTTGTTGAAAACATGCTTGTTACATTTTATTTATGATATCAGAGATATATAATTTAGGATTATTGTAATGACCTCAACTAAAATTTATAAATAAAATTGAGAAAACAAAACTTTCAGAGATTCAGGATTGATAAAAACAGTGAAAATGAAAAAAAATCGCATAGTTTCGTAAAGGTAGGTCATAAGTTAATGGAAATGCTTGCATTCAATTCGGAATGTAAAACCACATCAAAATTCATTAGAATTTCAAAATTATCTACTAAAATTACTTGAAAAATTGGACTGATAGGCCCCAAATTTGGGGCCCTGTATCTCGATATCAGGGCCTCAGCGGTAAAAAATAATTACATTTTTGGACTCAGCACCTCCAAATTAGGGGGTGCACTATAAAGGAGGGTAAATTTTTGATCCCGGAAATGATACCAGTACCGTCTAATGTTTCATTTTCCTGAGTTAATCGCATTCGTTTAGCACCAGAAGTTAATTCACCTACAGAGTTTTCTTTCTCATAGCATTATGAAATTTATACAACTGTACAATATACAGAAACGTTAATATCAAAACACTTGAAACAACAGTTATAGTCTCGAACAACAATAAACGTATAAATAATGATAAACGTATTATATCAAAACACGTGAACAACAGTTATAGTTTCGAACCAAGAACATCAAGAAATACGTGAATTAATCTCAAATACAGATTCTTCTTCATAATAAAAATGTACACGAAAAAAATAAAATAATCAATAATTGAAAAAAAAGATGATGATTAAATAATAAATCAGTAGCAGCATAAATAATTCGATAATTTTTATAAAATTCTATTACCGTAAGTCAAATTGTTGTAAGTCAAATGACAGTTCGTTTCTCTACACGTAATGATAGTGACAATCTTAAGGGGCATTAAGAAATCGAAAAAAATAAAATAATCAATAATTGAAAAAAAAGATGATGATTAAATAATAAATCAGTAGCAGCATAAATAATTCGATAATTTTTATAAAATTGTATTACCGTAAGTCAAATTGTTGCATTACTATGGCAATGACAGTTCGTTTCTCTACACGTAATGATAGTGACAATCTTAAGGGGCATTAAGAAATAATAGTTATAGTCTCGAACCAAGAGCATCGAAAAATACGTTGAATTAATCTCAAATGCATATTCTTCTACATAAAAACTTACAATAGTGAAAATCATGAAATAAAATAATCATTGATTAAAAAAGGTAATAGATTAAATAATAAATCAGTAGCAGCATAAACAATTCAATAAAAAGTATAAGTCCTTTATAGCACAAGTTTACAGGGGAAAAAGTTTAAAAAACCAAGAAAGTTTTAAAAAAACCAGAGAAGCACTTTCAGCTTTATTAAGCTATCTTCAACTCATTAGAACTACCACATTCTTTTTCCACTGTAAACTTGTGCTATAAAGGACTTATACTTTTTATGATAATAAGTGGAAGTATAATTGTATATAATATTTTAGAAAAAAGGTAATAGAATAAATAATAAATCAGTAGCAGCATAAATAATTCGATAATTTTTTTAAAATTCTATTACTGCAAGTCAAATTGTTGTGTTGCTATGGCAATGACGGTTCATTTCTCTACACGTGGTAATGATAGTGACAATCTTAGACTTAATTTCTTAATGCCCCTTATCTTGCCTTATAATTGAACATACATGCACAGGTATTTAGATTTATATGTACAGATATTATATATATACTAGTAAAAATGACGGGTAAAATAAAAAATTAACTGATGCAATTCTTTTTTAATATTGATATAGATGATATACTCTTTAATATGGGATTGAAAGTGTTGAAGGAATTAAGAAAAAAAAAACAATTTCAAAGTATTTTAATAGACTATTAAATATATCAAATATTTCATGATAATAATTGGAAACATTAGACAATATATTAAATCTGTAAAAATAATTTATTAAAATGGTATAAACAGTAAGAAAAGTTTTAGATGTTAATCTAAAATTTGACAGATATCAATCATTGGGCCACAATAATGCTGATGAATCAAATTTTCGTTAAATTTGTTAATATCGATTTTAATAGCCTCTGTTAGAAGCGTTGGTTGATTATTTGCTTGTAATATGCTTCTCTTCCCAGCACAATATTGTTGCTGTCTTTCTCGACTTTTCCAACAATTTTTCTTCTCGTGATTCCATTTTAAACTAATAGGGAAAAAATAATATCAGCATAGTTAAAATGTATCTATAGGAAACTAAAATAAACATGTTGATAACAATTTTAGTTTTGGTAAAATACCGAGTCAAATTAACATTTGTATATATTAGGTATAATTAACATGTGGCTTCACCGATTTTGAAATAATTCCATCAAATTCATTAAACTTTAAATCACTATTTTATATTTAATTGGAAAATTTTGATCCAGCTGGTGACGTTTGAAAAAAAAATGTTGTCGCATCATTAAATCTGCCAGTAGGGACGCAATGTAAAATCAGTGAAAATAATCCATTTACAATTTTACGCGAAGAATGACGTAGGAAGAGATCAGTCAAATGTTGTCCCATCATTAAATCTGTCAGTAGGGACGCAATGTAAAACCAGTGAAAATAATCCATTTACAATTTTACGCGAAGAATGACGTAGGAAGAGATCAGTCAAAAAATCTTTGTCGTTAGGTAATTTACCTTTTATTTTGTACAGTTTTTTTATGTAATGTATAAAATACTATTTTATAAATTATTTAAACGTGTCTTTTCAAACAGGATGTGAACAGTCGTGATGATGAAAGTTGTCAAGATCCATTACAACAGAATAAATTCTCCAGTATTAATAATGATGAAGTTCAGACTGTTTTAGCTCTATTACAATTGAATCAAATTCCTCACTATATGTATTCCAGAAAACTTTTAATATTTTTGACTGAAAGATATTGTAATTTTTGTACTCTGTTATTGTATAATCATCATTACACAAATCACTTTTATGTTGTAAACCAATGATGAGCAGCCGTCCCAATTACTTACCTGTTCTCCAATGAAACATTGCACTTTGTCAGTTGATATTTAATTTCTTTTGATTAAAAATACCACATGTACATACACCTGTGTTTATACCAAAACTTTCATTAATAAAAAGTAAATCAAAATTAAAAATCATTGCATTGTAAATCTATGCCAAAAATAACAAACTCTACCCCATAAATTAAAAGTTTTTGATTACTAATTTAAACATTTGATATTGCATTCATTGTC
>AYEL01086711.1:0-10423 GCA_000484575.1 Olivierus martensii
TGTGCCATCAATTATCAACCACAAAAATATATTGTATATATGCAGTATTGTAAAATTAGTTTTATTTTGGTAATTAAACTGCTTTCTTCTAATATTACTGTTATATTTATTTCCTTTCTGTATTATTTCCACACAAAAAGCCATAACATGTTAAAAATTTTTTTCTTAGGACAAAAAACGTATTATTTGGATTTACATTAATTGCAATGGGAAAAATTGATTCGGATCACGAACAGGGTCAAGGAACGGATTGTGTTCGTGAACCGAGGTACCACTGTATATATTTTCTGATGTGTATATATCATTTTAATTTGAAAATTACTAAAGAAAACAATATTTTTCATTGAATTCTATTACTACATATATTTGGAAAAGTTTCAGAAAATTTAAAAAATTATCAATGGTTTAATATATCTATTTAGAATAGGTTGACAGAACATTTATAGTAGTGGTTCTTAACTTTTTGGAGTGGCAAAATACTTAATTATAAAAAAATTTTTGTGAAACACCAAAATTAATAAAGTTTACATAAGGCTATATGCAATATTAAAAATATGTTCACAATTCTTTATATATATTTTATTAAAATTTATAGGTTACATATACAGAAATACTTGTATAGCATGGTTAATTGGTTCCAAAAAGCGTCTGCTCTATGCAAAACTGTGCTGTTTGAGATCTATTTATAATGAATTTCAATTTAATTTATTACAAAGATCTAGAATAAAAATGTTAAAAATGAAAAAATTTATTTTTATTAACTAAATAACAAATAAAAGCCTTTTAAATTGATATAAAAGTTGACGTAAAACAAAACAAAACAATATTGCTTCAATGCAGATCATTAGGTGTTCCATATTTTCCATTGTAGAAGACTGATTTCTCATGTTCACTTTTGACCAGCTTTTGATATATAAGAAGCAGTGCTCATTCCATGTTGTTTAACCTTTTCTTTGCTTTGAATAATTGTTCATACAGATGAACAATTATTCAAAAACAAAGAATTAGCATGTCAGAATTCAATGAATGAGACTGCTCATTCATTGAATTCTGACATGCTATTTTAGCAAATGAAGCACCATTCTCAAGACATTTATAATTTTCAAGTTTCTTCTCTAATGCCAGCTACTTGAGTTTTTTTGTTATACCAACAGTGTCTTGTTTGTTTTGTCTCTTTTCATATACTTAAATAATAAAAGAATATTAAATACTAATGTTAACGTAAATAATAAAATGCTATGGGAAAAAATGTATCTACAGGAGAGCCAATCAAAAACTACTGCATAAACGTGGCTCTCGACTGTCACCTGTGGTACTTGGAGGATTGCTGATTAGTGTTGCCAATGTTGGTATGTGTAATAATAATAGCCACGTTAGACCAAAACTCACATTGATCAAAACCATGCTAAACAAAGTATCCTGTAAAGTTAAAATACATTCTTAGGCATTCTTGTTACACAGCCTTTTCTATACATCCTTTAACATTGCAACGATTAAACAATTGACAAAATTAAAACCCTAATAATACATTCAGTAAAGTAAAATAAAGCAGTTAACCATGGTATTAAAATGCATTTCGGCACAGCACCCTCTTCAGTTATTACCGATGTTAACGGCAAAAAATTTACATAAAAAATTCTTTTTAAAAAACAGAAAAATATTTAATTATTCCAGATTAAATTAAAAAATTACCTTTAACTAAAAAGAAAATTCTCCCACATATTTAATTAACACAAAAAATCTTTTAACAATTGTCATCTCGTTGCATATTCCTTTTTTCATAGTTATTTAGCAATTAACATAAAATAAAGGAGATGTATATAGTAAAGTTAAAATACATTCTTAGGCATTCTTGTTACACAGCCTTTTCTGTACATCCTTTAACATTACAACGATTAAACAAAATAACCGAAGAGGGCACTGTGCCGAAATGCATTTTAATACCATGGTTAACTGCTTTATTTTAACTTTACTGAATGTATTATTAGGGTTTTAATTTTGTCAATTGTTTAATCATTGCGATGTTAAAGGATGTACAGAAAAGGCTGTGTAACAAGAATGCCTAAGAATGTATTTTAACTTTACTATATACATCTCCTTTATTTTATGTTAAAAGTATCCTGTATTTCATAATTTTGTGGAACACTTGTGACAAATTCACAGAACATCAGTTAAGAACCACTGATCTATAGCAGGGATTCCCAATGGGGATGGTATCGAACCCCTAGGGGTCGATGAAATTTTAAAGGGAGTCAATGATGATCAAGGGGTCTATTCGGGTCAATAGCCAAATATGCACCTGCGATTGAACGGCATAATCAAGATCAAGATCCCATTGATTACAAAAAGATTTATTAATGAAATTGATAATTTTACAGTTCAATACCATCATAGCACATTACAGCAGTTAAAAGAAATACTTTTTTATTACACTAAGAGTAAAAACGTTTTTGGTATTTTTATCATACCCTCATCAGTTACAATAAACTAGAACAGAATATTTTTAAATTATTCTAGAACATAGTTTCGTATTCCAAACAATTAGCATGGCTGAAAAGTTGATAATTTTTTATTGATATAAAGCTATATCATGTAGTAAGGAAGATATCTTATGAAATAAATATAAGGGAAAAGTACACTAAACAATTTGACTTACAGTAATAGAATTTTATAAAAATTATCGAATTATTTATGCTGCTACTGCTTTATTATTTAATCTATTACCTTTTTTTTAATCAATGATTATTATATTTCATGATTTTCATTATTGTAAGTTTTTATTATGTAGAAGAATCTGCATTTGAGATTAATTCACGTATTTTTCGATGCTCTTGGTTTGAGGCTATAACTGTTATTTCCTAATGCCCCTTAAGATTGTCACTATCATTACGTGTAGAGAAACGAAACCGTCATTGCCATAGCAATGCACAATTTGACTTACAACAACAGAATTTTATAAAAATTTTCAAATTATTTATGCTACTACTGATTTATTATTTTAGCTATCATCTTTTTTTCAATCACTGATTATTTTATTTTTTCATGTAAGTTTTTATTATGAAGAAGAATCTGTATTTGAGATTAATTCACGTACTTCTTGATGTTCTTAGTTAGAGACTATAACTGTTGTTTCACGTGTTTAGTTCGAGACTATAACTGTTGTTTCACGTGTTTTTATATAACATTTTCATATATTGTATAGTTGTATAAATTTCATAATGCCACGAAAAATAAAGAACTCTTTAGGTGAATTAACTCCTGGTGCTAAACAGAATGCGTTAAACTCGGGAAAATGAAACATTAGAAGATCAAACAAATTGACAGAATTCTAATAGAAAAGAAAGATAAAGGAGTGAACATTCAAAAAGACACATATTTCAAATAGAAAACATATCTGTACAGGAAAGATTTTCAGAATACATTGAAGAAAATCATGATGATCATCTAAAAGGTTATAATTTAAGAGAAAGAAAAACTTAAGTAATATACCATGAACTGCCTGAGCAATGCCGGGCATGGGTATGCTAGTATCATATATAATAAAGGAATAAGCATGTGGAGTCCATGTTTCTGCGCATGTGTGAACTCCCATGCCAGAAGTGTCGCCGTTATTATTTTCTCTCAATTCGAATCTTTAATTGCGTCTTTTAGAAAACTAAATCCCAGTCTTATTATAAATTTTGCTTTAAATTATCATAATTTATTTCATATTTATGTTTGTATACTTCTTTTTGTTATTTGACTTCAACATCTGTCTTTTTCGATTGAAAAATGTTGGCTGTTCAGTTTGCATTCGGCGTGTCGAGGCTACATAAATGTTGCATTTAAAAAAAATTTATTTATTTCAGAATTTAAATAAAATTTTATTCATTTCAGAAATTATAAAAATATTTAGTTTATTTCAGAATTTAAATAATATTTTATTCATTTCAGAAATTATGATTATTTTAAGATAAAAATTATAATTATTCTAAATAACTTTGAAAAAGGAAATCGATAGTTTGTTAATTGCCAATTTCATGTGAAGAAAATTTCACAGTTTAGTCTGGAGGAAAAAAACAAGCAAAAGTATTATATATAAGGTTATGCTAAATAAATGAAAAATCTCAAATTTGACAGATGAAACAAATTTCTATTTTTAGTGTTTTGGGGCACATAGTGACCAGGGGCTAACTAGTTACACACAGATTCAAATTCAGTTACATGTAACAAAAATATGTGATTGTGATTTCATTGTTTACACAACCAAATGTATATATATTGAAAATATAAAATATTGTGAAAAGTTTTGCAAGAAACATTTAAAGAACATTGATTTATAATAAAAATCAATCTTTATTCCAATTTGAATAGATAATTTGTAATATATTAAATTTATTTGTATTTAAACAATTGATGGTTTAATATTGCTCATAAAACAACAATTGCAAAATATTTGATTGGCAATTGGCCACAAATTGATAGGTAAAACTTTCAGAATTCTCCATTGTTTGCAAAACCCAATCACTCTCTCCATATGTATACAAAGATTGCTTATTTTTCTTCCCAAAATTACTTGATGTTCTTCTGTTTTCCATGTTTAAAAGATGGCAAATTTATAGCGACATCTTTATTTTCTAACAAATCTGATATATTGAAACCTTTGTCTGCGAGAACAATATCACCTGGTTTCAAATTATTTAGGAAACTGCTCATTTTAATAATTTCTCTGTTTGAGATGGCCCCTCCAAATAAATCAGAACAGTAAACAACCATGCCTCTTTTGTTAATACCAATTAAGCCTTTAAAAGTTGTTTGACTTTTATAACTGGAATAGGTGGCTTTGTTTTCTAACAAATCTGATATATTGAAACCTTTGTCTGCTAGAACAATATCACCTGGTTTCAAATTATTTAGGAAACCGCTCATTTTAATAATTTCTCTGTTTGAGATGGCCCCTCCAAATAAATCAGAACAGTAAACAACCATGCCTCTTTCGTTAATACCAATTAAGCCTTTAAAAGTTGTTTGACTTTTATAACTGGAATAGGTGGCCTGATAAATTTCAGGATCCGAGTGTTGCTCTATTGGCATTTCAGTACAGTCATAATTGACTGTACTGAAATGCCAATAGAGCAACATCTGTCTGATCATAATTTTCTATTCGCATAAAATTTATGGCACGAAAATTTTTTGTACAATAATTGTGTCCAAAAGTGTACAATTTCAACACACCTCCTACGATCTATATTGAACATATTTGCTAAAAATGTCATTTCACAAGCATGCCTATAAAAAAATAGAAAACTTTGATCAGTCATTTTTTCTGTTGAAAAAGATTCTTCAGGAATATCATTTTCTCTTATTAAAAAATCATAAATAATGTTAAATTCTTTTCCAGTTAAAACCAGTAAAATATTTAAACTGATTATGTGATAAAAATTGTAAGCTTAATAACTGGTAAAGTGGAACAAAGTTTGGGTTTCACAATCTTTACTTGTTGAAGCTTCACTATTTACTATAGGCTCACCATCATCTGAGAGAAGAATTTTACATGTTTCTCTACCTTTATTAGTCTTCTTTATATACAGTGAAACCCCGATTTTGAAACTTTTCGGGGACCGGCCCAAAAATTACAGTGAAACCCCGATTTTGAAACTTTTCGGGGACCGGCCTGAAAAGTCGGAACGGGGAAACACACGAAGCCGGAAACTCTGATGACGTCATAATAAAAAAGTTATATAATTAAAACGTAGGAAGATGCAAAATTTTACATTGCAAGTATAGGAAAATGCTCAGACTTCCGAAAATAGACATTAAAGCGGGAAAGTCGTACGATACGGGAACGCACGAGCGGGGTTTCACTGTATCAGCTGTGAATTGCTTCCTAGTTGCTGGTGGTTTTCTACTTGTAAATGATTTTGCTGACATCTTCGGAATATTTTTATGAGGTAGCACTCCTTTCTTCAGTTTTGCTTTTTTATTGTGAAAATGAAAATTCATAATTTAATATCCGTTTTATTTGTAATGATTTTATGATGTTCTATTTATGTATTACCTTTATTTTCTCCTATATAATCACTGTCATCAAAATGCCTGCTGCAAATGTGTGTGTGTTTATTCAGTTTTTTCTCACTTTTTATGGCAATCTGGTATCTGATCCTGAATTTTTCAGGCACAGAATGGAATATTAAATCTCGACTAGTAGTAATTGTGGCATTACAACCGAATATAGCAGAAGTGTAAGGCATTGTAATTACTGTTATACGTTAAGAGCACCGAGAAGCCATGTTTTATCTATATTAGACTGCAGTACCATTGTGGCAAAAATATCGTCGGCACGCCCTATTATTTTATCATTATGCCAACTCTTGATATTTTTGTATATATTTCAAGCAAAATATGATATTAGACCAAATTAATTTTTTCTAGCTTAACCTAGTTTCAATAAACAGTGATCATTCAATACTAATTTTTAACTGCTACTTATCAAGTAAAACTAATTTAGAATATGCCAAACTTGAAGCAAAATTAGGAAAAATTACATAACTAGACAAATCTAAACTTGACAACAGCATCAGTAGGCAGTATTAAGTCTATGGGATTCTATAGTAATCTTATTACTATAGGATTATATATTACTCCATAGACTCAATACTGCCTTTCGATGCTGTTGTCAGGTATAGTTTTGTCTAACTGTTGATATATTATATAAATTAATTATTATGTAAGCTTTCCTAAATGGAAATCTGCCAGTTGCCACAGTAATCTAATTGGTTAAGGCATTGGGGCATTAACCTAAAGTTTCTAGTTGACTCTGGGCTGCAAGAAATTTTTTTGATGAAAATTAATCAAAAATTAAAATTTTTATTAAGTAATAGAAGCATTACCTTAGCCTAAATTTATGGGTTGTTCGGAAAGTAATTTCATTTTTTTTCCATGAAAATGAACAATTTTTTTATAGTATATAAATATTTTATTTAATTATATTACCATTTTGGTCCAATACATTCTACCATCTTTCTGGTAGTAGCATGATTCAATGCTCATAAAACTTCTGATTTTTGCTGGCAAAAAACTGAACCAAGTGGTTTTTGACATCCTTATTTGAACAATGTTTTGTCATCTAAAGAATTTTCTGTAAAGACAGGAAGAAATAATAATTGGAGGGTACCAGATCTTGCGAATATGGTGGGTGTGGTAGCACATCCCATCCAAGCTGTAACAGCTTCTGGCTAGTCATGCCAGATCTTGCGAATATGGTGGGTGCGGTAGCACATCCCATCCAAGCTGTAACAGCTTCTGGCTAGTCATCAAATTTGTATGAAGTTTGGCATTGTCATGATGAAACATTATGCCTTTTCTTTAATCAATTCTGGCCTTTTCTGTTAGATGGCTCACTCAATTTGTCCAATTGGTGGCAGTACACATCCAAATTAATTTTGGAATTGTCTGGTAGAAGCTCAAAAAACAATTCCATTGAAATCCCACCAAACAGAGATCATCACTTTTTTGATGAATATTGGCTTTTGAAGAGTTTTAAATCAGCTCATCTCTTCTGCTCCATGATTGCTTATGTTCAACATTGCTGTAAACAATCCATTTTTCATTGCCAGTTATAATTCGCTCCAGAAATGGATCACTTTTTTCACATTTGAGCAGCAAATCACAGGTATCAACCTGTGATTTGCTGCTCAAATGTGAAAAAAAGTGATCCATTTCTGGAGCGATCCAATGCGATGGAATAAATCTCTTTCTTTGAGAATGTGTGGAACTCAAATATCGAGCTTTGTTTCAAAGCTCACCAAGTCAGGCCAATGAACGGTCGAATTTGACAAATTCAATCTCATAACAATTTCTTGTGCTATTATTCGGCGGTTTGCTTCAACCAATACCTTCCAGAACGTGGTGCATCTTTAATATTGAAATTGACAGAATGAAATTTTGCAAACCAGTTTTGGCTCTGGCATTCTGTTAACACATACCTTTATGTGAAATGTACCTTTATACATTTCACATAACTTTTTCTTGCTTGAACAGCATTCTTACGTTTTCAGTAATAAAAAAGCAAAATACCAAAAGTGCTCCTTTTTATTTTCCATTTTTGATACCACACAAAAAAAAACAACTGCACAGACATTGATACCTGTGATTTGCTGCTCAAATGTGAAAAAAAGTGATCCATTTCTGGAGCGATCCAATGCGATGGAATAAATCTCTTTCTTTGAGAATGTGTGGAACTCAAATATCGAGCTTTGTTTCAAAGCTCACCAAGTCAGGCCAATGAACGGTCGAATTTGACAAATTCAATCTCATAACAATTTCTTGTGCTATTATTCGGCGGTTTGCTTCAACCAATACCTTCCAGAACGTGGTGCATCTTTAATATTGAAATTGATAGAATGAAATTTTGCAAACCAGTTTTGGCTCTGGCATTCTGTTAACACATACCTTTATGTGAAATGTACCTTTATACATTTCACATAACTTTTTCTTGCTTGAACAGCATTCTTACGTTTTCAGTAATAAAAAAGCAAAATACCAAAAGTGCTCCTTTTTATTTTCCATTTTTGATACCACACAAAAAAAAACAACTGCACAGAATCAAAACAAATTTTTTTATAAATAAACCTTGAAATGTCAGCTCTCAAAATATATAATGACAATATGGTTTAAAATGAAGTTGGCTGGTTAAAAATACAACTAACAGCACTCATGGGAAAAAATGAAATTACTTTCCAAACCACCCAGTAATTATTAAAATCAACAACTGGTGGTATATACACTCTGATATATATAGATCCATACTTAAGTAGCAATTCAAACTTACAAGAAAAATCTACTAATCAAATCAGGAGCAGTTAATATTACTGTAGCTATATGATTTGCAGCAATTTTTTTAATTACATCACCATCATATGTTTGTGTGTTTTATATGCTTATTTCAGTGGTTCTCAACCTTTTTTCTGTTGAGGAACACTTTTTAATATTTTAAAATTTGGCTGCACACCTAAATCTAAATTATTATTTAAAATATTTAACAATGAATTTTTATTAACAGATTATTATATTTATTCTTATTTATTAAATTCAGATTACTGACATACTCATACATCTGATCATTAAATGGCAGTCCTTATTAAGTTATAATGCCACCTGCAGATTTTGTCTTTTTAGAGAAACTATAATTTTAATTTTTTTCCTTAATTTTTAAATTATGAATAATGAGAAAGATTTTTCTCGTTAGATTTTTCTAACGATGACTTAGGAATCAGTACAGTGGTTCGACTGCAAAAGGGATATCCAGGCAACCACATTTCACTATTAATATATATGATTTATGCAATTGCATACATACAATTCATTCTTTATTTTTCGCGGCACACTGTCAAAGGTTTGTCGGCACACTAGTGTGCTGTGGCACAGCGGTTGAGAACCACTGGCTTATTTAACATAACTATTTTTATTATTATATCTTTGTGATACACGAATTGATTAATTACAAATATCCCCACTCCATGAAAGTTTGCTTAATACCATTTTGCTTTTATGAAAGACCTAATTAGTACCCGTTTTTGCTAACTGAAAGAAATTTGAAGATTTTCACTTTTACAAAAAACGGAAGGTAGCTGGATAGCCATATGATAACCACTCCATGAAAGTTTGCTTAACACCATTTTGCTTTTATGAAAGACCTAACTAGTACCCGTTTTTGCTAACTGAAAAAAATTTGAAGATTTTCACTTTTACAAAAAACGGAAGGTAGCTGGATAGCCATATGATAATGCTTATTATATTGGAGGATCCAGGTTCAATTTCAGATCCCTTACCTCCAATTTTTCAGAAGAAGTATAGTTCTGTGCCATTGAGCTCTAACCTTCAACCTCATGGTTGATTCCACAATAGATGTTGACCAGCCTGTGATGGTCTCTAACAATCACTGCTGTCAGATATAGTATATCCCATGTATGATATGGCAACTTAGCTGAAAATATAATTGATGCTTTAAGTGAAACGACAGTATACATACTTTATTTCTACTTTATATAAGTTATATATTTATCATATCATTCCTGTTTTTATGTTAGTGTTATTTTAAATTTTATGTGTTATTTGGTATGTTATTCTTTTGAGTCTAAGAATGTTCAAAAATTTTTCCCATATAAATTAATGGTAATTGCTTCTTCACTTTATGCCATTTTAACTTAGGAAAAGTTTCATATGAATATTCAATTTTTATAAAAAGGGGATACCTATACAGGTAGACTTCGATTAGTGCAAGTTCGAATAATGCGATTTCAATTAGTGCGACTTGTAAAATTGATACCATTTTTCAGTTAGTGTTTCATATGAATATTCAATTTTTATAAAATGGGGATACCTATACAGGTAGACTTCGATTAGTGCGAGTTCGAATAATGCGATTTCAATTAGTGCGACTTGT